>JAOWCC010001485.1:0-48275 GCA_030867875.1 Actinernus sp. WN-2022 | reverse complement strand
GGATGATGAATCAGGAATGATGAATCAGGAATCAGGAATCAGGAATGATGAATCAGGAATCAGGAATGATGAATCAGGAATGATGAATCAGGAATGATGAATGATGAATCAGGAATGATGAATGATGAATCAGGAATGATGAATCAGGAATCAGCAATGATGAATGATGAATCAGGAATCAGCAATGATGAATCAGGAATGATGAATGATGAATCAGGAATGATGAATCAGGAATCAGGAATGATGAATGATGAATCAGGAATCAGCAATGATGAATCAGGAATGATGAATGAGAATCAGGAATGATGAATGATGAATCAGGAATGATGAATCAGGAATCAGGAATGATGAATGATGAATCAGGAATCAGGAATGATGAATGATGAATCAGGAATCAGCAATGATGAATCAGAAATCAGGAATGATGAATCAGGAATGATGAATGATGAATCAGGAATGAGGAATCAGGAATGATGAATCAGGAATCAGGAATCAGGAGTGATTAATCAGGAATCAGGAATGATGAATCAAGAATCAGGAATGATGAATCAGGAATGAGGAATGATCAATCAGGAATGAGGAAATGATCAATCAGGAATGAGGAATGATGAATCAGGAATGAGGAATGATGAATCAGGAATGATGAATGATGAATCAGGAATCAGGAATGATGAATCAGGAATCAGGAATGATGAATCAGGAATGATGAATGATGTATCAGGAATCAGGAATGATGAATCAGGAAAGAGGAATGACGAATCAGGAATCAGGAATGGTGAATCATGAATCAGGAATGATGAATCAGGAATGATGAATGATGAATCAGGAATGATGAATCAGGAATGATGAATCAGGAATCAGGAATGATGAATCAGGAATCAGGAATGATGAATCAGGAATGATGAATGATGAATCAGGAATAAGGAATGATGAATCAGGAATGATGAATGATGAATCAGGAATGATGAATGATGAATCAGGAATGATGAATCAGGAATCAGCAATGATGAATCAGGAATGATGAATGATGAATCAGGAATGATGAATGATGAATCAGGAATGATGAATCAGGAATCAGGAATGATGAATGATGAATCAGGAATCAGCAATGATGAATCAGAAATCAGGAATGATGATCAGGAATGATGAATGATGAATCAGGAATCAGGAATCAGGAATGATGAATCAGGAATCAGCAATCAGGAGTGATTAATCAGCAATCAGGAATGATGAATCAAGAATCAGGAATGATGAATCAGGAATGAGGAATGATCAATCAGGAATGAGGAATGATCAATCAGGAATCAGGAATGATGAATCAGGAATGAGGAATGATGAATCAGGAATGATGAATCAGGAATGATGAATGATGAATCAGGAATCAGGAATGATGAATCAGGAATCAGGAATGATGAATCAGGAATGATGAATGATGTATCAGGAATCAGGAATGATGAATCAGGAAAGAGGAATGACGAATCAGGAATCAGGAATGGTGAATCATGAATCCAGGCATGATGAATCAGGAATCAGGAATGATGAAACAGGAATCAGGAATGATGAATCAGGAATGATGAATCAGGAATGATGAATCAGGAATCAGTAATGATGAATCAGGAATCAGGAATGATGAATGATGAATCAGGAATCAGCAATGATGAATCAGGAATGATGAATGATGAATCAGGAATGATGAATCAGGAATCAGGAATGATGAATGATGAATCAGGAATCAGCAATGATGAATCAGGAATCAGCAATGATGAATCAGGAATCAGGAATCAGGAATCAGGAGTGATTAATCAGGAATCAGGAATGATCAATCAGGAATCAGGAATGATCAATCAGGAATCAGGAATGATCAATCAGGAAAGAGGAATGATCAATCAGGAGTCAGGTATGATGAATCAGGAATGAGGATTGATGAATCAGGAATGAGGAATGAGGAATCAGGAATCAGGAATGATGAATCAGGAATCAGGAATGATGAATCAGGAAAGAGGAATGATGAATCAGGAATCAGGAATGGTGAATCATGAATCAAGAATGATGAATCAGGAATCAGGAATGATGAATCAGGAATCAGCAATGATGAATCAGGAATGATGAATGATGAATCAGGAATGATGAATCAGGAATCAGGAATGATGAATGATGAATCAGGAATCAGGAATGATGAATCAGGAAAGAGGAATGATGAATCAGGAATCAGGAATGGTGAATCATGAATCAGGAATGATGAATCAGGAATCAGCAATGATGAATCAGGAATGATGAATGATGAATCAGGAATGATGAATCAGGAATCAGGAATGATGAATGATGAATCAGGAATCAGCAATGATGATCAGGAATGAGAATGATGAATCAGGAATGATGAATGATGAATCAGGAATGATGAATCAGGAATCAGGAATGATGAATGATGAATCAGGAATCAGGAATGATGAATGATGAATCAGGAATCAGCAATGATGAATCAGAAATCAGGAATGATGAATCAGGAATGATGAATGATGAATCAGGAATGAGGAATCAGGAATGATGAATCAGGAATCAGGAATCAGGAGTGATTAATCAGGAATCAGGAATGATGAATCAAGAATCAGGAATGATGAATCAGGAATGAGGAATGATCAATCAGGAATGAGGAATGATCAATCAGGAATGAGGAATGATGAATCAGGAATGAGGAATGATGAATCAGGATGATGAATGATGAATCAGGAATGAGGAATGATGAATCAGGAATCAGGAATGATGAATCAGGAATGATGAATGATGTATCAGGAATCAGGAATGATGAATCAGGAAAGAGGAATGACGAATCAGGAATCAGGAATGGTGAATGATGAATCAGGAATGATGAATCAGGAATGATGAATGATGAATCAGGAATGATGAATCAGGAATGATGAATCAGGAATGATGAATCAGGAATCAGGAATGATGAATCAGGAATCAGGAATGATGAATCAGGAATGATGAATGATGAATCAGGAATAAGGAATGATGAATCAGGAATGATGAATGATGAATCAGGAATGATGAATGATGAATCAGGAATGATGAATCAGGAATCAGGAATGATGAATGATGAATCAGGAATCAGCAATGATGAAGCAGGAATGATGAATGATGAATCAGGAATGATGAATGATGAATCAGGAATGATGAATCAGGAATCAGGAATGATGAATGATGAATCAGGAATCAGCAATGATGAATCAGAAATCAGGAATGATGAATCAGGAATGATGAATGATGAATCAGGAATCAGGAATCAGGAATGATGAATCAGGAATCAGCAATCAGGAGTGATTAATCAGCAATCAGGAATGATGAATCAAGAATCAGGAATGATGAATCAGGAATGAGGAATGATCAATCAGGAATGAGGAATGATCAATCAGGAATCAGAATGATGAATCAGGAATGAGGAATGATGAATCAGGAATGATGAATGATGAATCAGGAATCAGGAATGATGAATCAGGAATCAGGAATGATGAATCAGGAATGATGAATGATGTATCAGGAATCAGGAATGATGAATCAGGAAAGAGGAATGACGAATCAGGAATCAGGAATGGTGAATCATGAATCAGGCATGATGAATCAGGAACCAGGAATGATGAAACAGGAATCAGGAATGATGAATCAGGAATGATGAATCAGGAATGATGAATCAGGAATCAGTAATGATGAATCAGGAATCAGCAATGATGAATCAGGAATCAGCAATGATGAATCAGGAATCAGGAATCAGGAATCAGGAGTATTTAATCAGGAATCAGGAATGATCAATCAGGAATCAGGAATGATCAATCAGGAATCAGGAATGATCAATCAGGAAAGAGGAATGATCAATCAGGAGTCAGGTATGATGAATCAGGAATGAGGATTGATGAATCAGGAATGATGAATGATGAATCAGGAATCAGAATGATGAATCAGGAATAAGGAATGATGAATCAGGTATGATGAATGATGAATCAGGAATGATGAATCAGGAATGATGAATCAGGAATGATGAATCAGGAATCAAGAATCAGGAATGATGAATCAGGAATAAGGAATGATGAATCAGGAATGATGAATGATGAGTCAGTAATCAGGAATGATGAATTAGGAATGATGAATCAGGAATGATGAATCAGGAATCAGGAATGATGAATCAGGAATCAGGAATGATGATTCAGGAATGATGAATCAGGAATGATGAATGATGAATCAGGAATGATGAATCAGGAATCAGGAATGATGAATGATGAATCAGGAATCAGGAATGATGAATCAGCAATGATGAATGATGAATCAGGAATGATGAATCAGGAATGATGAATCAGGAATCAGGAATGATGAATGATGAATCAGGAATGATGAATCAGGAATGGTGAATCAGGAATCAGGAATCAGGAATGATGAATCAGGAATCAGGAATCAGGAATCAGGAATCAGGAATGATGAATGACGAATCAGGAATGATGAATGATGAATCAGGAATGATGAATGATGAATCAGGAATGATGAATCAGGAATCAGGAATGATGAATGATGAATCAGGAGTCAGCAATGATGAATCAGAAATCAGGAATGATGAATCAGGAATGATGAATGATGAATCAGGAATGAGGAATCAGGAATGATGAATCAGGAATCAGGAATCAGGAGTGATTAATCAGGAATCAGGAATGATGAATCAAGAATCAGGAATGATGAATCAGGAATGAGGAATGATCAATCAGGAATGAGGAATGATCAATTAGGAATGAGGGAATGATGAATCAGGAATGAGGAATGATGAATCAGGAATGATGAATGATGAATCAGGAATCAGGAATGATGAATCAGGAATCAGGAATCATGAATCAGGAATGATGAATGATGTATCAGGAATCAGGAATGATGAATCAGGAAAGAGGAATGACGAATCAGGAATCAGGAATGGTGAATCATGAATCAGGAATGATGAATCAGGAATGATGAATGATGAATCAGGAATGATGAATCAGGAATGATGAATCAGGAATCAGGAATGATGAATCAGGAATCAGGAATGATGAATCAGGAATGATGAATGATGAATCAGGAATAAGGAATGATGAATCAGGAATGATGAATGATGAATCAGGAATGATGAATGATGAATCAGGAATGATGAATCAGGAATCAGCAATGATGAATCAGGAATGATGAATGATGAATCAGGAATGATGAATGATGAATCAGGAATGATGAATCAGGAATCAGGAATGATGAATGATGAATCAGGAATCAGCAATGATGAATCAGAAATCAGGAATGATGAATCAGGAATGATGAATGATGAATCAGGAATCAGGAATCAGGAATGATGAATCAGGAATCAGCAATCAGGAGTGATTAATCAGCAATCAGGAATGATGAATCAAGAATCAGGAATGATGAATCAGGAATGAGGAATGATCAATCAGGAATGAGGAATGATCAATCAGGAATCAGGAATGATGAATCAGGAATGAGGAATGATGAATCAGGAATGATGAATGATGAATCAGGAATCAGGAATGATGAATCAGGAATCAGGAATGATGAATCAGGAATGATGAATGATGTATCAGGAATCAGGAATGATGAATCAGGAAAGAGGAATGACGAATCAGGAATCAGGAATGGTGAATCATGAATCAGGCATGATGAATCAGGAATCAGGAATGATGAAACAGGAATCAGGAATGATGAATCAGGAATGATGAATCAGGAATGATGAATCAGGAATCAGTAATGATGAATCAGGAATCAGGAATGATGAATGATGAATCAGGAATCAGCAATGATGAATCAGGAATGATGAATGATGAATCAGGAATGATGAATCAGGAATCAGGAATGATGAATCAAGAATCAGGAATGATGAATCAGGAATGAGGAATGATCAATCAGGAATGAGGAATGATCAATCAGGAATCAGGAATGATGAATCAGGAATGAGGAATGATGAATCAGGAATGATGAATGATGAATCAGGAATCAGGAATGATGAATCAGGAATCAGGAATGATGAATCAGGAATGATGAATGATGTATCAGGAATCAGGAATGATGAATCAGGAAAGAGGAATGACGAATCAGGAATCAGGAATGGTGAATCATGAATCAGGCATGATGAATCAGGAATCAGGAATGATGAAACAGGAATCAGGAATGATGAATCAGGAATGATGAATCAGGAATGATGAATCAGGAATCAGTAATGATGAATCAGGAATCAGGAATGATGAATGATGAATCAGGAATCAGCAATGATGAATCAGGAATGATGAATGATGAATCAGGAATGATGAATCAGGAATCAGGAATGATGAATGATGAATCAGGAATCAGCAATGATGAATCAGGAATCAGCAATGATGAATCAGGAATCAGGAATCAGGAATCAGGAGTGATTAATCAGGAATCAGGAATGATCAATCAGGAATCAGGAATGATCAATCAGGAATCAGGAATGATCAATCAGGAAAGAGGAATGATCAATCAGGAGTCAGGTATGATGAATCAGGAATGAGGATTGATGAATCAGTAATGAGGAATGAGGAATCAGGAATCAGGAATGATGAATCAGGAATCAGGAATGATGAATCAGGAAAGAGGAATGATGAATCAGGAATCAGGAATGGTGAATCATGAATCAAGAATGATGAATCAGGAATCAGGAATGATGAATCAGGAATCAGCAATGATGAATCAGGAATGATGAATGATGAATCAGGAATGATGAATCAGGAATCAGGAATGATGAATGATGAATCAGGAATCAGGAATGATGAATCAGGAAAGAGGAATGATGAATCAGGAATCAGGAATGGTGAATCATGAATCAGGAATGATGAATCAGGAATCAGCAATGATGAATCAGGAATGATGAATGATGAATCAGGAATGATGAATCAGGAATCAGGAATGATGAATGATGAATCAGGAATCAGCAATGATGAATCAGGAATGATGAATGATGAATCAGGAATGATGAATGATGAATCAGGAATGATGAATCAGGAATCAGGAATGATGAATGATGAATCAGGAATCAGGAATGATGAATGATGAATCAGGAATCAGCAATGATGAATCAGAAATCAGGAATGATGAATCAGGAATGATGAATGATGAATCAGGAATGAGGAATCAGGAATGATGAATCAGGAATCAGGAATCAGGAGTGATTAATCAGGAATCAGGAATGATGAATCAAGAATCAGGAATGATGAATCAGGAATGAGGAATGATCAATCAGGAATGAGGAATGATCAATCAGGAATGAGGAATGATGAATCAGGAATGAGGAATGATGAATCAGGAATGATGAATGATGAATCAGGAATGAGGAATGATGAATCAGGAATCAGGAATGATGAATCAGGAATGATGAATGATGTATCAGGAATCAGGAATGATGAATCAGGAAAGAGGAATGACGAATCAGGAATCAGGAATGGTGAATGATGAATCAGGAATGATGAATCAGGAATGATGAATGATGAATCAGGAATGATGAATCAGGAATGATGAATCAGGAATGATGAATCAGGAATCAGGAATGATGAATCAGGAATCAGGAATGATGAATCAGGAATGATGAATGATGAATCAGGAATAAGGAATGATGAATCAGGAATGATGAATGATGAATCAGGAATGATGAATGATGAATCAGGAATGATGAATCAGGAATCAGGAATGATGAATGATGAATCAGGAATCAGCAATGATGAAGCAGGAATGATGAATGATGAATCAGGAATGATGAATGATGAATCAGGAATGATGAATCAGGAATCAGGAATGATGAATGATGAATCAGGAATCAGCAATGATAAATCAGAAATCAGGAATGATGAATCAGGAATGATGAATGATGAATCAGGAATCAGGAATCAGGAATGATGAATCAGGAATCAGCAATCAGGAGTGATTAATCAGCAATCAGGAATGATGAATCAAGAATCAGGAATGATGAATCAGGAATGAGGAATGATCAATCAGGAATGAGGAATGATCAATCAGGAATCAGGAATGATGAATCAGGAATGAGGAATGATGAATCAGGAATGATGAATGATGAATCAGGAATCAGGAATGATGAATCAGGAATCAGGAATGATGAATCAGGAATGATGAATGATGTATCAGGAATCAGGAATGATGAATCAGGAAAGAGGAATGACGAATCAGGAATCAGGAATGGTGAATCATGAATCAGGCATGATGAATCAGGAATCAGGAATGATGAAACAGGAATCAGGAATGATGAATCAGGAATGATGAATCAGGAATCAGTAATGATGAATCAGGAATCAGCAATGATGAATCAGGAATCAGCAATGATGAATCAGGAATCAGGAATCAGGAATCAGGAGTATTTAATCAGGAATCAGGAATGATCAATCAGGAATCAGGAATGATCAATCAGGAATCAGGAATGATCAATCAGGAAAGAGGAATGATCAATCAGGAGTCAGGTATGATGAATCAGGAATGAGGTTTGATGAATCAGGAATGAGGAATGATGAATCAGGAATCAGGAATGATGAATCAGGAATCAGGAATGATGAATCAGGAAAGAGGAATGATGAATCAGGAATCAGGAATGGTGAATCATGAATCAAGAATGATGAATCAGGAATCAGGAATGATGAATCAGGAATCAGCAATGATGAATCAGGAATGATGAATGATGAATCAGGAATGATGAATCAGGAATCAGGAATGATGAATGATGAATCAGGAATCAGGAATGATGAATCAGGAAAGAGGAATGATGAATCAGGAATCAGGAATGGTGAATCATGAATCAGGAATGATGAATCAGGAATCAGGAATGATGAATCAGGAATCAGCAATGATGAATCAGGAATGATGAATGATGAATCAGGAATGATGAATCAGGAATCAGGAATGATGAATGATGAATCAGGAATCAGTTATGATGAATCAGGAATCAGGAATGATGAATCAGGAATGATGAATGATGTATCAGGAATCAGGAATGATGAATCAGGAAAGAGGAATGACGAATCAGGAATCAGGAATGGTGAATCATGAATCAGGAATGATGAATCAGGAATGATGAATGATGAATCAGGAATGATGAATCAGGAATGATGAATCAGGAATCAGGAATCAGGAATGATGAATCAGGAATGATGAATCAGGAATGATGAATGATGAATCAGGAATAAGGAATGATGAATCAGGAATGATGAATCAGGAATGATGAATGATGAATCAGGAATGATGAATGATGAATCAGGAATGATGAATCAGGAATCAGGAATGATGAATGATGAATCAGGAATCAGCAATGATGAATCAGGAATGATGAATGATGAATCAGGAATGATGAATCAGGAATCAGGAATGATGAATCAGGAGAGATTCCATCTTGCCAGCAAATTCATAGATTCCAGAAAATTCATAGATGAATGACGAATCAGGAATGATGAATGATGAATGATGAATCAGGAATGATGAATGATGAATCAGGAATCAGGAATGATGAATCAGGAATAAGGAATGATGAATCAGGTATGATGAATGATGAATCAGGAATGATGAATCAGGAATGATGAATCAGGAATGATGAATCAGGAATCAAGAATCAGGAATGATGAATCAGGAATAAGGAATGATGAATCAGGAATGATGAATGATGAGTCAGTAATCAGGAATGATGAATTAGGAATGATGAATCAGGAATGATGAATCAGGAATCAGGAATGATGAATCAGGAATCAGGAATGATGATTCAGGAATGATGAATCAGGAATGATGAATGATGAATCAGGAATGATGAATCAGGAATCAGGAATGATGAATGATGAATCAGGAATCAGGAATGATGAATCAGCAATGATGAATGATGAATCAGGAATGATGAATGATGAATCAGGAATGATGAATGATGAATCAGGAATGATGAATCAGGAATGATGAATCAGGAATCAGGAATCAGGAATGATGAATCAGGAATCAGGAATGATGAATCAGGAATGATGAATCAGGAATGATGAATGATGAATCAGGAATGATGAATGATGAATCAGGAATGATGAATCAGGAATCAGGAATGATGAATGATGAATCAGGAATCAGCAATGATGAATCAGGAATGATGAATGATGAATCAGGAATGATGAATCAGGAATCAGGAATGATGAATGATGAATCAGGAATCAGCAATGATGAATCAGGAATGATGAATGATGAATCAGGAATGATGAATGATGAATCAGGAATGATGAATCAGGAATCAGGAATGATGAATGATGAATCAGGAATCAGGAATGATGAATGATGAATCAGGAATCAGCAATGATGAATCAGAAATCAGGAATGATGAATCAGGAATGATGAATGATGAATCAGGAATGAGGAATCAGGAATGATGAATCAGGAATCAGGAATCAGGAGTGATTAATCAGGAATCAGGAATGATGAATCAAGAACAAGGAATGATGAATCAGGAATGAGGAATGATGAATCAGGAATGAGGAATGATCAATCAGGAATGAGGAATGATCAATCAGGAATCAGGAATGATGAATCAGGAATGAGGAATGATGAATCAGGAATGATGAATCAGGAATCAGGAATGATGAATCAGGAATCAGGAATGATGAATCAGGAATGATGAATGATGTATTAGGAATCAGGAATGATGAATCAGGAAAGAGGAATGACGAATCAGGAATCAGGAATGGTGAATCATGAATCAGGAATGATGAATCAGGAATGATGAATGATGAATCAGGAATGATGAATCAGGAATGATGAATCAGGAATGATGAATCAGGAATCAGGAATCAGGAATGATGAATCAGGAATCAGGAATGATGAATCAGGAATGATGAATCAGGAATGATGAATGATGAATCAGGAATGATGAATGATGAATCAGGAATGATGAATCAGGAATCAGCAATGATGAATGATGAATCAGGAATCAGCAATGATGAATCAGGAATGATGAATGATGAATCAGGAATGATGAATCAGGAATCAGGAATGATGAATGATGAATCAGGAATCAGCAATGATGAATCAGGAATGATGAATGATGAATCAGGAATGATGAATGATGAATCAGGAATGATGAATCAGGAATCAGGAATGATGAATGATGAATCAGGAATCAGCAATGATGAATCAGGAATGATGAATGATGAATCAGGAATGATGAATCAGGAATCAGGAATGATGAATGATGAATCAGGAATCAGCAATGATGAATCAGGAATGATGAATGATGAATCAGGAATGATGAATGATGAATCAGGAATGATGAATCAGGAATCAGGAATGATGAATGATGAATCAGGAATCAGGAATGATGAATGATGAATCAGGAATCAGCAATGATGAATCAGAAATCAGGAATGATGAATCAGGAATGATGAATGATGAATCAGGAATGAGGAATCAGGAATGATGAATCAGGAATCAGGAATCAGGAGTGATTAATCAGGAATCAGGAATGATGAATCAAGAACAAGGAATGATGAATCAGGAATGAGGAATGATGAATCAGGAATGAGGAATGATCAATCAGGAATGAGGAATGATCAATCAGGAATCAGGAATGATGAATCAGGAATGAGGAATGATGAATCAGGAATGATGAATCAGGAATCAGGAATGATGAATCAGGAATCAGGAATGATGAATCAGGAATGATGAATGATGTATTAGGAATCAGGAATGATGAATCAGGAAAGAGGAATGACGAATCAGGAATCAGGAATGGTGAATCATGAATCAGGAATGATGAATCAGGAATGATGAATGATGAATCAGGAATGATGAATCAGGAATGATGAATCAGGAATGATGAATCAGGAATCAGGAATCAGGAATGATGAATCAGGAATCAGGAATGATGAATCAGGAATGATGAATCAGGAATGATGAATGATGAATCAGGAATGATGAATGATGAATCAGGAATGATGAATCAGGAATCAGCAATGATGAATGATGAATCAGGAATCAGCAATGATGAATCAGGAATGATGAATGATGAATCAGGAATGATGAATCAGGAATCAGGAATGATGAATGATGAATCAGGAATCAGCAATGATGAATCAGGAATGATGAATGATGAATCAGGAATGATGAATGATGAATCAGGAATGATGAATCAGGAATCAGGAATGATGAATGATGAATCAGGAATCAGGAATGATGAATGATGAATCAGGAATCAGCAATGATGAATCAGAAATCAGGAATGATGAATCAGGAATGATGAATGATGAATCAGGAATGAGGAATCAGGAATGATGAATCAGGAATCAGGAATCAGGAGTGATTAATCAGGAATCAGGAATGATGAATCAAGAATCAGGAATGATGAATCAGGAATGAGGAATGATCAATCAGGAATGAGGAATGATCAATCAGGAATGAGGAATGATCAATCAGGAATGAGGAATGATGAATCAGGAATGATGAATGATGAATCAGGAATCAGGAATGATGAATCAGGAATCAGGAATGATGAATCAGGAATGATGAATGATGTATCAGGAATCAGGAATGATGAATTAGGAAAGAGGAATGACAAATCAGGAATCAGGAATGGTGAATCATGAATCAGGAATGATGAATCAGGAATGATGAATGATGAATCAGGAATGATGAATCAGGAATGATGAATCAGGAATCAGGAATGATGAATCAGGAATCAGGAATGATGAATCAGGAATGATGAATGATGAATCAGGAATAAGGAATGATGAATCAGGAATGATGAATGATGAATCAGGAATGATGAATGATGAATCAGGAATGATGAATGATGAATCAGGAATGATGAATCAGGAATCAGCAATGATGAATCAGGAATGATGAATGATGAATCAGGAATGATGAATGATGAATCAGGAATGATGAATCAGGAATCAGGAATGATGAATGATGAATCAGGAATCAGCAATGATGAATCAGAAATCAGGAATGATGAATCAGGAATGATGAATGATGAATCAGGAATCAGGAATCAGGAATGATGAATCAGGAATCAGCAATCAGGAGTGATTAATCAGCAATCAGGAATGATGAATCAAGAATCAGGAATGATGAATCAGGAATGAGGAATGATCAATCAGGAATGAGGAATGATCAATCAGGAATCAGGAATGATGAATCAGGAATGAGGAATGATGAATCAGGAATGATGAATGATGAATCAGGAATCAGGAATGATGAATCAGGAATCAGGAATGATGAATCAGGAATGATGAATGATGTATCAGGAATCAGGAATGATGAATCAGGAAAGAGGAATGACGAATCAGGAATCAGGAATGGTGAATCATGAATCAGGAATGATGAATCAGGAATGATGAATTATGAATCAGGAATGATGAATCAGGAATGATGAATCAGGAATCAGGAATCAGGAATGATGAATCAGGAATCAGGAATGATGAATCAGGAATGATGAATGATGAATCAGCAATAAGGAATGATGAATCAGGAATGATGAATCAGGAATGATGAATGATGAATCAGGAATGATGAATGATGAATCAGGAATGATGAATCAGGAATCAGGAATGATGAATGATGAATCAGGAATCAGCAATGATGAATCAGGAATGATGAATGATGAATCAGGAATGAAGAATCAGGAATCAGGAATGATGAATGATGAATCAGGAATCAGCAATGATGAATCAGGAATGATGAATGATGAATCAGGAATGATGAATGATGAATCAGGAATGATGAATCAGGAATCAGGAATGATGAATGATGAATCAGGAATCAGGAATGATGAATGATGAATCAGGAATCAGCAATGATGAATCAGAAATCAGGAATGATGAATCAGGAATGATGAATGATGAATCAGGAATGAGGAATCAGGAATGATGAATCAGGAATCAGGAATCAGGAGTGATTAATCAGGAATCAGGAATGATGAATCAAGAATCAGGAATGATGAATCAGGAATGAGGAATGATCAATCAGGAATGAGGAATGATCAATCAGGAATGAGGAATGATGAATCAGGAATGAGGAATGATGAATCAGGAATGATGAATGATGAATCAGGAATGAGGAATGATGAATCAGGAATCAGGAATGATGAATCAGGAATGATGAATGATGTATCAGGAATCAGGAATGATGAATCAGGAAAGAGGAATGACGAATCAGGAATCAGGAATGGTGAATGATGAATCAGGAATGATGAATCAGGAATGATGAATGATGAATCAGGAATGATGAATCAGGAATGATGAATCAGGAATCAGGAATGATGAATGATGAATCAGGAATCAGCAATGATGAATCAGAAATCAGGAATGATGAATCAGGAATGATGAATGATGAATCAGGAATGATGAATGATGAATCAGGAATCAGGAATCAGGAATGATGAATCAGGAATCAGCAATCAGGAGTGATTAATCAGCAATCAGGAATGATGAATCAAGAATCAGAAATGATGAATCAGGAATGAGGAATGATCAATCAGGAATGAGGAATGATCAATCAGGAATCAGGAATGATGAATCAGGAATGAGGAATGATGAATCAGGAATGATGAATGATGAATCAGGAATCAGGAATGATGAATCAGGAATCAGGAATGATGAATCAGGAATGATGAATGATGTATCAGGAATCAGGAATGATGAATCAGGAAAGAGGAATGACGAATCAGGAATCAGGAATGGTGAATCATGAATCAGGCATGATGAATCAGGAATCAGGAATGATGAAACAGGAATCAGTAATGATGAATCAGGAATGATGAATCAGGAATGATGAATCAGGAATCAGTAATGATGAATCAGGAATCAGCAATGATGAATCAGGAATCAGCAATGATGAATCAGGAATCAGGAATCAAGAATCAGGAGTATTTAATCAGGAATCAGGAATGATCAATCAGGAATCAGGAATGATCAATCAGGAATCAGGAATGATCAATCAGGAAAGAGGAATGATCAATCAGGAGTCAGGTATGATGAATCAGGAATGAGGATTGATGAATCAGGAATGAGGAATGATGAATCAGGAATCAGGAATGATGAATCAGGAATCAGGAATGATGAATCAGGAAAGAGGAATGATGAATCAGGAATCAGGAATGGTGAATCATGAATCAAGAATGATGAATCAGGAATCAGGAATGATGAATCAGGAATCAGCAATGATGAATCAGGAATGATGAATGATGAATCAGGAATGATGAATCATGAATCAGGAATGATGAATGATGAATCAGGAATCAGGAATGATGAATCAGGAAAGAGGAATGATGAATCAGGAATCAGGAATGGTGAATCATGAATCAGGAATGATGAATCAGGAATCAGGAATGATGAATCAGGAATCAGCAATGATGAATCAGGAATGATGAATGATGAATCAGGAATGATGAATCAGGAATCAGGAATGATGAATGATGAATCAGGAATCAGCAATGATGAATCAGGAATCAGGAATGATGAATCAGGAATGATGAATGATGTATCAGGAATCAGGAATGATGAATCAGGAAAGAGGAATGACGAATCAGGAATCAGGAATGGTGAATCATGAATCAGGAATGATGAATCAGGAATGATGAATGATGAATCAGGAATGATGAATCAGGAATGATGAATCAGGAATCAGGAATCAGGAATGATGAATCAGGAATCAGGAATGATGAATCAGGAATGATGAATGATGAATCAGGAATAAGGAATGATGAATCAGGAATGATGAATCAGGAATGATGAATGATGAATCAGGAATGATGAATGATGAATCAGGAATGATGAATCAGGAATCAGGAATGATGAATGATGAATCAGGAATCAGCAATGATGAATCAGGAATGATGAATGATGAATCAGGAATGATGAATCAGGAATCAGGAATGATGAATCAGGAGAGATTCCATCTTGCCAGCAAATTCATAGATTCCAGAAAATTCATAGATGAATGACGAATCAGGAATGGTGAATGATGAATGATGAATCAGGAATGATGAATGATGAATCAGGAATGATGAATGATGAATCAGGAATGATGAATCAGGAATCAAGAATCAGGAATGATGAATCAGGAATAAGGAATGATGAATCAGGAATGATGAATGATGAGTCAGTAATCAGGAATGATGAATTAGGAATGATGAATTAGGAATGATGAATCAGGAATGATGAATCAGGAATCAGGAATGATGAATCAGGAATCAGGAATGATGATTCAGGAATGATGAATCAGGAATGATGAATGATGAATCAGGAATGATGAATCAGGAATCAGGAATGATGAATGATGAATCAGGAATCAGGAATGATGAATCAGCAATGATGAATGATGAATCAGGAATGATGAATCAGGAATGATGAATCAGGAATCAGGAATGATGAATGATGAATCAGGAATGATGAATCAGGAATGATGAATCAGGAATCAGGAATCAGGAATGATGAATCAGGAATCAGGAATCAGGAATGATGAATCAGGAATAATGAATGACGAATCAGGAATGATGAATGATGAATCAGGAATGATGAATGATGAATCAGGAATGATGAATCAGGAATCAGGAATGATGAATGATGAATCAGGAATCAGCAATGATGAATCAGAAATCAGGAATGATGAATCAGGAATGATGAATGATGAATCAGGAATGAGGAATCAGGAATGATGAATCAGGAATCAGGAATCAGGAGTGATTAATCAGGAATCAGGAATGATGAATCAAGAATCAGGAATGATGAATCAGGAATGAGGAATGATCAATCAGGAATGAGGAATGATCAATCAGGAATCAGGAATGATGAATCAGGAATGAGGAATGATGAATCAGGAATGAGGAATCAGGAATCAGGAATGATGAATCAGGAATCAGGAATGATGAATCAGGAATGATGAATGATGTATTAGGAATCAGGAATGATGAATCAGGAAAGAGGAATGACGAATCAGGAATCAGGAATGGTGAATCATGAATCAGGAATGATGAATCAGGAATGATGAATGATGAATCAGGAATGATGAATCAGGAATGATGAATCAGGAATCAGGAATCAGGAATGATGAATCAGGAATCAGGAATGATGAATCAGGAATGATGAATCAGGAATGATGAATGATGAATCAGGAATGATGAATGATGAATCAGGAATGATGAATCAGGAATCAGCAATGATGAATGATGAATCAGGAATCAGCAATGATGAATCAGGAATGATGAATGATGAATCAGGAATGATGAATCAGGAATCAGGAATGATGAATGATGAATCAGGAATCAGCAATGATGAATCAGGAATGATGAATGATGAATCAGGAATGATGAATGATGAATCAGGAATGATGAATCAGGAATCAGGAATGATGAATGATGAATCAGGAATCAGGAATGATGAATGATGAATCAGGAATCAGCAATGATGAATCAGAAATCAGGAATGATGAATCAGGAATGATGAATGATGAATCAGGAATGAGGAATCAGGAATGATGAATCAGGAATCAGGAATCAGGAGTGATTAATCAGGAATCAGGAATGATGAATCAAGAATCAGGAATGATGAATCAGGAATGAGGAATGATCAATCAGGAATGAGGAATGATCAATCAGGAATGAGGAATGATGAATCAGGAATGAGGAATGATGAATCAGGAATGATGAATGATGAATCAGGAATCAGGAATGATGAATCAGGAATCAGGAATGATCAATCAGGAAAGAGGAATGATCAATCAGGAGTCAGGTATGATGAATCAGGAATGAGGATTGATGAATCAGGAATGAGGAATGATGAATCAGGAATCAGGAATGATGAATCAGGAATCAGGAATGATGAATCAGGAAAGAGGAATGATGAATCAGGAATCAGGAATGGTGAATCATGAATCAAGAATGATGAATCAGGAATCAGGAATGATGAATCAGGAATCAGCAATGATGAATCAGGAATGATGAATGATGAATCAGGAATGATGAATCATGAATCAGGAATGATGAATGATGAATCAGGAATCAGGAATGATGAATCAGGAAAGAGGAATGATGAATCAGGAATCAGGAATGGTGAATCATGAATCAGGAATGATGAATCAGGAATCAGGAATGATGAATCAGGAATCAGCAATGATGAATCAGGAATGATGAATGATGAATCAGGAATGATGAATCAGGAATCAGGAATGATGAATGATGAATCAGGAATCAGCAATGATGAATCAGGAATCAGGAATGATGAATCAGGAATGATGAATGATGTATCAGGAATCAGGAATGATGAATCAGGAAAGAGGAATGACGAATCAGGAATCAGGAATGGTGAATCATGAATCAGGAATGATGAATCAGGAATGATGAATGATGAATCAGGAATGATGAATCAGGAATGATGAATCAGGAATCAGGAATCAGGAATGATGAATCAGGAATCAGGAATGATGAATCAGGAATGATGAATGATGAATCAGGAATAAGGAATGATGAATCAGGAATGATGAATCAGGAATGATGAATGATGAATCAGGAATGATGAATGATGAATCAGGAATGATGAATCAGGAATCAGGAATGATGAATGATGAATCAGGAATCAGCAATGATGAATCAGGAATGATGAATGATGAATCAGGAATGATGAATCAGGAATCAGGAATGATGAATCAGGAGAGATTCCATCTTGCCAGCAAATTCATAGATTCCAGAAAATTCATAGATGAATGACGAATCAGGAATGGTGAATGATGAATGATGAATCAGGAATGATGAATGATGAATCAGGAATGATGAATGATGAATCAGGAATGATGAATCAGGAATGATGAATCAGGAATCAAGAATCAGGAATGATGAATCAGGAATAAGGAATGATGAATCAGGAATGATGAATGATGAGTCAGTAATCAGGAATGATGAATTAGGAATGATGAATTAGGAATGATGAATCAGGAATGATGAATCAGGAATCAGGAATGATGAATCAGGAATCAGGAATGATGATTCAGGAATGATGAATGGTGAATCATGAATCAGGAATGATGAATCAGGAATGATGAATGATGAATCAGGAATGATGAATCAGGAATGATGAATCAGGAATCAGGAATCAGGAATGATGAATCAGGAATCAGGAATGATGAATCAGGAATGATGAATCAGGAATGATGAATGATGAATCAGGAATGATGAATGATGAATCAGGAATGATGAATCAGGAATCAGCAATGATGAATGATGAATCAGGAATCAGCAATGATGAATCAGGAATGATGAATGATGAATCAGGAATGATGAATCAGGAATCAGGAATGATGAATGATGAATCAGGAATCAGCAATGATGAATCAGGAATGATGAATGATGAATCAGGAATGATGAATGATGAATCAGGAATGATGAATCAGGAATCAGGAATGATGAATGATGAATCAGGAATCAGGAATGATGAATGATGAATCAGGAATCAGCAATGATGAATCAGAAATCAGGAATGATGAATCAGGAATGATGAATGATGAATCAGGAATGAGGAATCAGGAATGATGAATCAGGAATCAGGAATCAGGAGTGATTAATCAGGAATCAGGAATGATGAATCAAGAATCAGGAATGATGAATCAGGAATGAGGAATGATCAATCAGGAATGAGGAATGATCAATCAGGAATGAGGAATGATGAATCAGGAATGAGGAATGATGAATCAGGAATGATGAATGATGAATCAGGAATCAGGAATGATGAATCAGGAATCAGGAATGATGAATCAGGAATGATGAATGATGTATCAGGAATCAGGAATGATGAATCAGGAAAGAGGAATGACGAATCAGGAATCAGGAATGGTGAATCATGAATCAGGAATGATGAATCAGGAATGATGAATGATGAATCAGGAATGATGAATCAGGAATGATGAATCAGGAATCAGGAATGATGAATCAGGAATCAGGAATGATGAATCAGGAATGATGAATGATGAATCAGGAATAAGGAATGATGAATCAGGAATGATGAATGATGAATCAGGAATGATGAATGATGAATCAGGAATGATGAATCAGGAATCAGCAATGATGAATCAGGAATGATGAATGATGAATCAGGAATGATGAATGATGAATCAGGAATGATGAATCAGGAATCAGGAATGATGAATGATGAATCAGGAATCAGCAATGATGAATCAGAAATCAGGAATGATGAATCAGGAATGATGAATGATGAATCAGGAATCAGGAATCAGGAATGATGAATCAGGAATCAGCAATCAGGAGTGATTAATCAGCAATCAGGAATGATGAATCAAGAATCAGGAATGATGAATCAGGAATGAGGAATGATCAATCAGGAATGAGGAATGATCAATCAGGAATCAGGAATGATGAATCAGGAATGAGGAATGATGAATCAGGAATGATGAATGATGAATCAGGAATCAGGAATGATGAATCAGGAATCAGGAATGATGAATCAGGAATGATGAATGATGTATCAGGAATCAGGAATGATGAATCAGGAAAGAGGAATGACGAATCAGGAATCAGGAATGGTGAATCATGAATCAGGCATGATGAATCAGGAATCAGGAATGATGAAACAGGAATCAGGAATGATGAATCAGGAATGATGAATCAGGAATGATGAATCAGGAATCAGTATTGATGAATCAGGAATCAGGAATGATGAATGATGAATCAGGAATCAGCAATGATGAATCAGGAATGATGAATGATGAATCAGGAATGATGAATCAGGAATCAGGAATGATGAATGATGAATCAGGAATCAGCAATGATGAATCAGGAATCAGCAATGATGAATCAGGAATCAGGAATCAGGAATCAGGAGTGATTAATCAGGAATCAGGAATGATCAATCAGGAATCAGGAATGATCAATCAGGAATCAGGAATGATCAATCAGGAAAGAGGAATGATCAATCAGGAGTCAGGTATGATGAATCAGGAATGAGGATTGATGAATCAGGAATGAGGAATGAGGAATCAGGAATCAGGAATGATGAATCAGGAATCAGGAATGATGAATCAGGAAAGAGGAATGATGAATCAGGAATCAGGAATGGTGAATCATGAATCAAGAATGATGAATCAGGAATCAGGAATGATGAATCAGGAATCAGCAATGATGAATCAGGAATGATGAATGATGAATCAGGAATGATGAATCAGGAATCAGGAATGATGAATGATGAATCAGGAATCAGGAATGATGAATCAGGAAAGAGGAATGATGAATCAGGAATCAGGAATGGTGAATCATGAATCAGGAATGATGAATCAGGAATCAGCAATGACGAATCAGGAATGATGAATGATGAATCAGGAATGATGTGAATCAGGAATCAGGAATGATGAATGATGAATCAGAATCAGCAATGATGAATCAGGAATGATGAATGATGAATCAGGAATGATGAATCAGGAATCAGGAATGATGAATGATGAATCAGGAATCAGGAATGATGAATGATGAATCAGGAATCAGCAATGATGAATCAGAAATCAGGAATGATGAAATCAGGAATGATGAATGATGAATCAGGAATGAGGAATCAGGAATGATGAATCAGGAATCAGGAATCAGGATGTGATTAATCAGGGAATCAGGAATGATGAATCAAGAATCAGGAATGATGAATCAGGAATGAGGAATGATCAATCAGGAATGAGGAATGATCAATCAGGAATGAGGAAATGATGAATCAGGATCATGAGGAATGATGAATCAGGAATGATGAATGATGAATCAGGAATGAGGAATGATGAATCAGGAATCAGGAATGATGAATCAGGAATGATGAATGATGTATCAGGAATCAGGAATGATGAATCAGGAAAGAGGAATGACGAATCAGGAATCAGGAATGGTGAATGATGAATCAGGAATGATGAATCAGGAATGATGAATGATGAATCAGGAATGATGAATCAGGAATGATGAATCAGGAATGATGAATCAGGAATCAGGAATGATGAATCAGGAATCAAGGAATGATGAATCAGGAATGATGAATGATGAATCAGGAATAAGGAATGATGAATCAGGAATGATGAATGATGAATCAGGAATGATGAATGATGAATCAGGAATGATGATATCAGGGAATCAGGAATGATGAATCAGGAATGATGATCAGGGAATCAGGAATGATGAATCAGGAGAGATTCTATCTTGCCAGCAAATTCATAGATTCCAGAAAATTCATAGATGAATGACGAATCAGGAATGATGAATGATGAATGATGAATCAGGAATGATGAATGATGAATCAGGAATCAGGAATGATGAATATCAGGAATAAGGAATGATGATCAGGTATGATGAATGATTGACATTCAGGAATGATGAATCAGGAATGATGAATCAGGAATGATGAATCAGGAATCAAGAATCAGGAATGATGAATCAGGAATAAGGAATGATGAATCAGGGAATGATGAATGATGAGTCAGTAATCAGGAATGATGAATTAGGAATGATGAATCAGGAATGATGAATCAGGAATCAGGAATGATGAATCAGGAATCAGGAATGATGATTCAGGAATGATGAATCAGGAATGATGAATGATGAATCAGGAATGATGAATCAGGAATCAGGAATGATGAATGATGAATCAGGAATCAGGAATGATGAATCAGCAATGATGAATGATGAATCAGGAATAAGGAATGATGAATCAGGAATGATGAATCAGGAATGATGAATGATGAATCAGGAATCAGGAATGATGAATCAGGAATCAGGAATGATGAATCAGGAATGATGAATGATGTATCAGGAATCAGGAATGATGAATCAGGAAAGAGGAATGACGAATCAGGAATCAGGGAATGGTGAATCATGAATCAGGCATGATGAATCAGGAATCAGGAATGATGAAACAGGAATCAGGAATGATGAATCAGGAATGATGAATCAGGAATGATGAATCAGGAATCAGTATTGATGAATCAGGAATCAGGAATGATGAATGATGAATCAGGAATCAGCAATGATGAATTCAGGAATGATGAATGATGAATCAGGAATGATGAATCAGGAATCAGGAATGATGAATGATGAATCAGGAATCAGCAATGATGAATCAGGAATCAGCAATGATGAATCAGGAATCAGGAATCAGGAATCAGGAGTGATTAATCAGGAATCAGGAATGATCAATCAGGAATCAGGAATGATCAATCAGGAATCAGGAATGATCAATCAGAAAGAGGAATGATCAATCAGGAGTCAGGTATGATGAATCAGGAATGAGGATTGATGAATCAGGAATGAGGAATGAGGAATAAGGAATCAGGAATGATGAATCAGGAATCAGGAATGATGAATCAGGAAAGAGAATGATGAATCAGGAATCAGGAATGGTGAATCATGAATCAAGAATGATGAATCAGGAATCAGGAATGATGAATCAGGAATCAGCAATGATGAATCAGGAATGATGAATGATGAATCAGGAATGATGAATCAGGAATCAGGAATGATGAATGATGAATCAGGAATCAGGAATGATGAATCAGGAAAGAGGAATGATTGAATCAGGAATCAGGAATGGTGGAATCATGAATCAGGAATGATGAATCAGGAATCAGCAATGACGAATCAGGAATGATGAATGATGAATCAGGAATGATGAATCAGGAATCAGGAATGATGAATGATGAATCAGGAATCAGCAATGATGAATCAGGAAATGATGAATGATGAATCAGGAATGATGAATCAGGAATCAGGAATGATGAATGATGAATCAGGAATCAGGAATGATGAATGATGAATCAGGAATCAGCAATGATGAATCAGAAATCAGGAATGATGAATCAGGAATGATGAATGATGAATCAGGAATGAGGAATCAGGAATGAAGAATCAGGAATCAGGAATCAGGAGTGATTAATCAGGAATCAGGAATGATGAATCAAGAATCAGGAATGATGAATCAGGAATTGAGGAATGATCAATCAGGGAATGAGGAATGATGCAATCAGGAATGAGGAATGATGAATCAGGAATGAGGAATGATGAATCAGGGAATGATGAATGATGAATCAGGAATGAGGAATGATGAATCAGGAATCAGGAATGATGAATCAGGAATCAGGAATGATGAATCAGGAATGATGAATGATGTATCAGGAATCAGGAATGATGAAATTCAGGAAAGAGGAATGACGAATCAGGAATCAGGAATGGTGAATGATGAATCAGGAATGATGAATCAGGAATGATGAATGATGAATCAGGAATGATGAATCAGGAATGATGAATCAGGAATGATGAATCAGGAATCAGGAATGATGAATCAGGAATCAGGAATGATGAATCAGGAATGATGAATCGATGAATCAGGAATAAGGAATAATCAGGAATGATGAATGATGAATCAGGAATGATGAATCAGGAATCAGGAATGATGAATCAGGAATGATGAATCAGGAATCAGGAATGATGAATCAGGAGAGATTCTATCTTGCCAGCAAATTCATAGATTCCAGAAAATTCATAGATGAATGACGAATCAGGAATGATGAATGATGAATGATGAATCAGGAATGATGAATGATGAATCAGGAATCAGGAATGATGAATCAGGAATAAGGAATGATGAATCAGGTATGATGAATGATGAATCAGGAATGATGAATCAGGAATGATGAATCAGGAATGATGAATCAGGAATCAAGAATCAGGAATGATGAATCAGGAATAAGGAATGATGAATCAGGAATGATGAATGATGAGTCAGTAATCAGGAATGATGAATTAGGAATGATGAATCAGGAATGATGAATCAGGAATCAGGAATGATGAATCAGGAATCAGGAATGATGATTCAGGAATGATGAATCAGGAATGATGAATGATGAATCAGGAATGATGAATCAGGAATCAGGAATGATGAATGATGAATCAGGAATCAGGAATGATGAATCAGCAATGATGAATGATGAATCAGGAATGATGAATCAGGAATGATGAATCAGGAATCAGGAATGATGAATGATGAATCAGGAATGATGAATCAGGAATGGTGAATCAGGAATCAGGAATCAGGAATGATGAATCAGGAATCAGGAATCAGGAATCAGGAATCAGGAATGATGAATGACGAATCAGGAATGATGAATGATGAATCAGGAATGATGAATGATGAATCAGAAATGATGAATCAGGAATCAGGAATGATGAATGATGAATCAGGAGTCAGCAATGATGAATCAGAAATCAGGAATGATGAATCAGGAATGATGAATGATGAATCAGGAATGAGGAATCAGGAATGATGAATCAGGAATCAGGAATCAGGAGTGATTAATCAGGAATCAGGAATGATGAATCAAGAATCAGGAATGATGAATCAGGAATGAGGAATGATCAATCAGGAATGAGGAATGATCAATTAGGAATGAGGAATGATGAATCAGGAATGAGGAATGATGAATCAGGAATGATGAATGATGAATCAGGAATCAGGAATGATGAATCAGGAATCAGGAATCATGAATCAGGAATGATGAATGATGTATCAGGAATCAGGAATGATGAATCAGGAAAGAGGAATGATGAATCAGGAATCAGGAATGGTGAATCATGAATCAGGAATGATGAATCAGGAATCAGGAATGATGAATCAGGAATCAGCAATGATGAATCAGGAATGATGAATGATGAATCAGGAATGATGAATCAGGAATCAGGAATGATGAATGATGAATCAGGAATCAGCAATGATGAATCAGGAATCAGGAATGATGAATCAGGAATGATGAATGATGTATCAGGAATCAGGAATGATGAATCAGGAAAGAGGAATGACGAATCAGGAATCAGGAATGGTGAATCATGAATCAGGAATGATGAATCAGGAATGATGAATGATGAATCAGGAATGATGAATCAGGAATGATGAATCAGGAATCAGGAATCAGGAATGATGAATCAGGAATCAGGAATGATGAATCAGGAATGATGAATGATGAATCAGGAATAAGGAATGATGAATCAGGAATGATGAATCAGGAATGATGAATGATGAATCAGGAATGATGAATGATGAATCAGGAATGATGAATCAGGAATCAGGAATGATGAATGATGAATCAGGAATCAGCAATGATGAATCAGGAATGATGAATGATGAATCAGGAATGATGAATCAGGAATCAGGAATGATGAATCAGGAGAGATTCCATCTTGCCAGCAAATTCATAGATTCCAGAAAATTCATAGATGAATGACGAATCAGGAATGGTGAATGATGAATGATGAATCAGGAATGATGAATGATGAATCAGGAATGATGAATGATGAATCAGGAATGATGAATCAGGAATCAAGAATCAGGAATGATGAATCAGGAATAAGGAATGATGAATCAGGAATGATGAATGATGAGTCAGTAATCAGGAATGATGAATTAGGAATGATGAATTAGGAATGATGAATCAGGAATGATGAATCAGGAATCAGGAATGATGAATCAGGAATCAGGAATGATGATTCAGGAATGATGAATCAGGAATGATGAATGATGAATCAGGAATGATGAATCAGGAATCAGGAATGATGAATGATGAATCAGGAATCAGGAATGATGAATCAGCAATGATGAATGATGAATCAGGAATGATGAATCAGGAATGATGAATCAGGAATCAGGAATGATGAATGATGAATCAGGAATGATGAATCAGGAATGATGAATCAGGAATCAGGAATCAGGAATGATGAATCAGGAATCAGGAATCAGGAATGATGAATCAGGAATAATGAATGACGAATCAGGAATGATGAATGATGAATCAGGAATGATGAATGATGAATCAGGAATGATGAATCAGGAATCAGGAATGATGAATGATGAATCAGGAATCAGCAATGATGAATCAGAAATCAGGAATGATGAATCAGGAATGATGAATGATGAATCAGGAATGAGGAATCAGGAATGATGAATCAGGAATCAGGAATCAGGAGTGATTAATCAGGAATCAGGAATGATGAATCAAGAATCAGGAATGATGAATCAGGAATGAGGAATGATCAATCAGGAATGAGGAATGATCAATCAGGAATCAGGAATGATGAATCAGGAATGAGGAATGATGAATCAGGAATGAGGAATCAGGAATCAGGATGATGAATCAGGAATCAGGAATGATGAATCAGGAATGATGAATGATGTATTAGGAATCAGGAATGATGAATCAGGAAAGAGGAATGACGAATCAGGAATCAGGAATGGTGAATCATGAATCAGGAATGATGAATCAGGAATGATGAATGATGAATCAGGAATGATGAATCAGGAATGATGAATCAGGAATCAGGAATCAGGAATGATGAATCAGGAATCAGGAATGATGAATCAGGAATGATGAATCAGGAATGATGAATGATGAATCAGGAATGATGAATGATGAATCAGGAATGATGAATCAGGAATCAGCAATGATGAATGATGAATCAGGAATCAGCAATGATGAATCAGGAATGATGAATGATGAATCAGGAATGATGAATCAGGAATCAGGAATGATGAATGATGAATCAGGAATCAGCAATGATGAATCAGGAATGATGAATGATGAATCAGGAATGATGAATGATGATCAGGAATGATGAATCAGGAATCAGGAATGATGAATGATGAATCAGGAATCAGGAATGATGAATGATGAATCAGGAATCAGCAATGATGAATCAGAAATCAGGAATGATGAATCAGGAATGATGAATGATGAATCAGGAATGAGGAATCAGGAATGATGAATCAGGAATCAGGAATCAGGAGTGATTAATCAGGAATCAGGAATGATGAATCAAGAATCAGGAATGATGAATCAGGAATGAGGAATGATCAATCAGGAATGAGGAATGATCAATCAGGAATGAGGAATGATGAATCAGGAATGAGGAATGATGAATCAGGAATGATGAATGATGAATCAGGAATCAGGAATGATGAATCAGGAATCAGGAATGATCAATCAGGAAAGAGGAATGATCAATCAGGAGTCAGGTATGATGAATCAGGAATGAGGATTGATGAATCAGGAATGAGGAATGATGAATCAGGAATCAGGAATGATGAATCAGGAATCAGGAATGATGAATCAGGAAAGAGGAATGATGAATCAGGAATCAGGAATGGTGAATCATGAATCAAGAATGATGAATCAGGAATCAGGAATGATGAATCAGGAATCAGCAATGATGAATCAGGAATGATGAATGATGAATCAGGAATGATGAATCATGAATCAGGAATGATGAATGATGAATCAGGAATCAGGAATGATGAATCAGGAAAGAGGAATGATGAATCAGGAATCAGGAATGGTGAATCATGAATCAGGAATGATGAATCAGGAATCAGAATGATGAATCAGGAATCAGCAATGATGAATCAGGAATGATGAATGATGAATCAGGAATGATGAATCAGGAATCAGGAATGATGAATGATGAATCAGGAATCAGCAATGATGAATCAGGAATCAGGAATGATGAATCAGGAATGATGAATGATGTATCAGGAATCAGGAATGATGAATCAGGAAAGAGGAATGACGAATCAGGAATCAGGAATGGTGAATCATGAATCAGGAATGATGAATCAGGAATGATGAATGATGAATCAGGAATGATGAATCAGGAATGATGAATCAGGAATCAGGAATCAGGAATGATGAATCAGGAATCAGGAATGATGAATCAGGAATGATGAATGATGAATCAGGAATAAGGAATGATGAATCAGGAATGATGAATCAGGAATGATGAATGATGAATCAGGAATGATGAATGATGAATCAGGAATGATGAATCAGGAATCAGGAATGATGAATGATGAATCAGGAATCAGCAATGATGAATCAGGAATGATGAATGATGAATCAGGAATGATGAATCAGGAATCAGGAATGATGAATCAGGAGAGATTCCATCTTGCCAGCAAATTCATAGATTCCAGAAAATTCATAGATGAATGACGAATCAGGAATGGTGAATGATGAATGATGAATCAGGAATGATGAATGATGAATCAGGAATGATGAATGATGAATCAGGAATGATGAATCAGGAATGATGAATCAGGAATCAAGAATCAGGAATGATGAATCAGGAATAAGGAATGATGAATCAGGAATGATGAATGATGAGTCAGTAATCAGGAATGATGAATTAGGAATGATGAATTAGGAATGATGAATCAGGAATGATGAATCAGGAATCAGGAATGATGAATCAGGAATCAGGAATGATGATTCAGGAATGATGAATGGTGAATCATGAATCAGGAATGATGAATCAGGAATGATGAATGATGAATCAGGAATGATGAATCAGGAATGATGAATCAGGAATCAGGAATCAGGAATGATGAATCAGGAATCAGGAATGATGAATCAGGAATGATGAATCAGGAATGATGAATGATGAATCAGGAATGATGAATGATGAATCAGGAATGATGAATCAGGAATCAGCAATGATGAATGATGAATCAGGAATCAGCAATGATGAATCAGGAATGATGAATGATGAATCAGGAATGATGAATCAGGAATCAGGAATGATGAATGATGAATCAGGAATCAGCAATGATGAATCAGGAATGATGAATGATGAATCAGGAATGATGAATGATGAATCAGGAATGATGAATCAGGAATCAGGAATGATGAATGATGAATCAGGAATCAGGAATGATGAATGATGAATCAGGAATCAGCAATGATGAATCAGAAATCAGGAATGATGAATCAGGAATGATGAATGATGAATCAGGAATGAGGAATCAGGAATGATGAATCAGGAATCAGGAATCAGGAGTGATTAATCAGGAATCAGGAATGATGAATCAAGAATCAGGAATGATGAATCAGGAATGAGGAATGATCAATCAGGAATGAGGAATGATCAATCAGGAATGAGGAATGATGAATCAGGAATGAGGAATGATGAATCAGGAATGATGAATGATGAATCAGGAATCAGGAATGATGAATCAGGAATCAGGAATGATGAATCAGGAATGATGAATGATGTATCAGGAATCAGGAATGATGAATCAGGAAAGAGGAATGACGAATCAGGAATCAGGAATGGTGAATCATGAATCAGGAATGATGAATCAGGAATGATGAATGATGAATCAGGAATGATGAATCAGGAATGATGAATCAGGAATCAGGAATGATGAATCAGGAATCAGGAATGATGAATCAGGAATGATGAATGATGAATCAGGAATAAGGAATGATGAATCAGGAATGATGAATGATGAATCAGGAATGATGAATGATGAATCAGGAATGATGAATCAGGAATCAGCAATGATGAATCAGGAATGATGAATGATGAATCAGGAATGATGAATGATGAATCAGGAATGATGAATCAGGAATCAGGAATGATGAATGATGAATCAGGAATCAGCAATGATGAATCAGAAATCAGGAATGATGAATCAGGAATGATGAATGATGAATCAGGAATCAGGAATCAGGAATGATGAATCAGGAATCAGCAATCAGGAGTGATTAATCAGCAATCAGGAATGATGAATCAAGAATCAGGAATGATGAATCAGGAATGAGGAATGATCAATCAGGAATGAGGAATGATCAATCAGGAATCAGGAATGATGAATCAGGAATGAGGAATGATGAATCAGGAATGATGAATGATGAATCAGGAATCAGGAATGATGAATCAGGAATCAGGAATGATGAATCAGGAATGATGAATGATGTATCAGGAATCAGGAATGATGAATCAGGAAAGAGGAATGACGAATCAGGAATCAGGAATGGTGAATCATGAATCAGGCATGATGAATCAGGAATCAGGAATGATGAAACAGGAATCAGGAATGATGAATCAGGAATGATGAATCAGGAATGATGAATCAGGAATCAGTATTGATGAATCAGGAATCAGGAATGATGAATGATGAATCAGGAATCAGCAATGATGAATCAGGAATGATGAATGATGAATCAGGAATGATGAATCAGGAATCAGGAATGATGAATGATGAATCAGGAATCAGCAATGATGAATCAGGAATCAGCAATGATGAATCAGGAATCAGGAATCAGGAATCAGGAGTGATTAATCAGGAATCAGGAATGATCAATCAGGAATCAGGAATGATCAATCAGGAATCAGGAATGATCAATCAGGAAAGAGGAATGATCAATCAGGAGTCAGGTATGATGAATCAGGAATGAGGATTGATGAATCAGGAATGAGGAATGAGGAATCAGGAATCAGGAATGATGAATCAGGAATCAGGAATGATGAATCAGGAAAGAGGAATGATGAATCAGGAATCAGGAATGGTGAATCATGAATCAAGAATGATGAATCAGGAATCAGGAATGATGAATCAGGAATCAGCAATGATGAATCAGGAATGATGAATGATGAATCAGGAATGATGAATCAGGAATCAGGAATGATGAATGATGAATCAGGAATCAGGAATGATGAATCAGGAAAGAGGAATGATGAATCAGGAATCAGGAATGGTGAATCATGAATCAGGAATGATGAATCAGGAATCAGCAATGACGAATCAGGAATGATGAATGATGAATCAGGAATGATGAATCAGGAATCAGGAATGATGAATGATGAATCAGGAATCAGCAATGATGAATCAGGAATGATGAATGATGAATCAGGAATGATGAATCAGGAATCAGGAATGATGAATGATGAATCAGGAATCAGGAATGATGAATGATGAATCAGGAATCAGCAATGATGAATCAGAAATCAGGAATGATGAATCAGGAATGATGAATGATGAATCAGGAATGAGGAATCAGGAATGATGAATCAGGAATCAGGAATCAGGAGTGATTAATCAGGAATCAGGAATGATGAATCAAGAATCAGGAATGATGAATCAGGAATGAGGAATGATCAATCAGGAATGAGGAATGATCAATCAGGAATGAGGAATGATGAATCAGGAATGAGGAATGATGAATCAGGAATGATGAATGATGAATCAGGAATGAGGAATGATGAATCAGGAATCAGGAATGATGAATCAGGAATGATGAATGATGTATCAGGAATCAGGAATGATGAATCAGGAAAGAGGAATGACGAATCAGGAATCAGGAATGGTGAATGATGAATCAGGAATGATGAATCAGGAATGATGAATGATGAATCAGGAATGATGAATCAGGAATGATGAATCAGGAATGATGAATCAGGAATCAGGAATGATGAATCAGGAATCAGGAATGATGAATCAGGAATGATGAATGATGAATCAGGAATAAGGAATGATGAATCAGGAATGATGAATGATGAATCAGGAATGATGAATGATGAATCAGGAATGATGAATCAGGAATCAGGAATGATGAATCAGGAATGATGAATCAGGAATCAGGAATGATGAATCAGGAGAGATTCTATCTTGCCAGCAAATTCATAGATTCCAGAAAATTCATAGATGAATGACGAATCAGGAATGATGAATGATGAATGATGAATCAGGAATGATGAATGATGAATCAGGAATCAGGAATGATGAATCAGGAATAAGGAATGATGAATCAGGTATGATGAATGATGAATCAGGAATGATGAATCAGGAATGATGAATCAGGAATGATGAATCAGGAATCAAGAATCAGGAATGATGAATCAGGAATAAGGAATGATGAATCAGGAATGATGAATGATGAGTCAGTAATCAGGAATGATGAATTAGGAATGATGAATCAGGAATGATGAATCAGGAATCAGGAATGATGAATCAGGAATCAGGAATGATGATTCAGGAATGATGAATCAGGAATGATGAATGATGAATCAGGAATGATGAATCAGGAATCAGGAATGATGAATGATGAATCAGGAATCAGGAATGATGAATCAGCAATGATGAATGATGAATCAGGAATAAGGAATGATGAATCAGGAATGATGAATCAGGAATGATGAATGATGAATCAGGAATCAGGAATGATGAATCAGGAATCAGGAATGATGAATCAGGAATGATGAATGATGTATCAGGAATCAGGAATGATGAATCAGGAAAGAGGAATGACGAATCAGGAATCAGGAATGGTGAATCATGAATCAGGCATGATGAATCAGGAATCAGGAATGATGAAACAGGAATCAGGAATGATGAATCAGGAATGATGAATCAGGAATGATGAATCAGGAATCAGTATTGATGAATCAGGAATCAGGAATGATGAATGATGAATCAGGAATCAGCAATGATGAATCAGGAATGATGAATGATGAATCAGGAATGATGAATCAGGAATCAGGAATGATGAATGATGAATCAGGAATCAGCAATGATGAATCAGGAATCAGCAATGATGAATCAGGAATCAGGAATCAGGAATCAGGAGTGATTAATCAGGAATCAGGAATGATCAATCAGGAATCAGGAATGATCAATCAGGAATCAGGAATGATCAATCAGGAAAGAGGAATGATCAATCAGGAGTCAGGTATGATGAATCAGGAATGAGGATTGATGAATCAGGAATGAGGAATGAGGAATCAGGAATCAGGAATGATGAATCAGGAATCAGGAATGATGAATCAGGAAAGAGGAATGATGAATCAGGAATCAGGAATGGTGAATCATGAATCAAGAATGATGAATCAGGAATCAGGAATGATGAATCAGGAATCAGCAATGATGAATCAGGAATGATGAATGATGAATCAGGAATGATGAATCAGGAATCAGGAATGATGAATGATGAATCAGGAATCAGGAATGATGAATCAGGAAAGAGGAATGATGAATCAGGAATCAGGAATGGTGAATCATGAATCAGGAATGATGAATCAGGAATCAGCAATGACGAATCAGGAATGATGAATGATGAATCAGGAATGATGAATCAGGAATCAGGAATGATGAATGATGAATCAGGAATCAGCAATGATGAATCAGGAATGATGAATGATGAATCAGGAATGATGAATCAGGAATCAGGAATGATGAATGATGAATCAGGAATCAGGAATGATGAATGATGAATCAGGAATCAGCAATGATGAATCAGAAATCAGGAATGATGAATCAGGAATGATGAATGATGAATCAGGAATGAGGAATCAGGAATGATGAATCAGGAATCAGGAATCAGGAGTGATTAATCAGGAATCAGGAATGATGAATCAAGAATCAGGAATGATGAATCAGGAATGAGGAATGATCAATCAGGAATGAGGAATGATCAATCAGGAATGAGGAATGATGAATCAGGAATGAGGAATGATGAATCAGGAATGATGAATGATGAATCAGGAATGAGGAATGATGAATCAGGAATCAGGAATGATGAATCAGGAATCAGGAATGATGAATCAGGAATGATGAATGATGTATCAGGAATCAGGAATGATGAATCAGGAAAGAGGAATGACGAATCAGGAATCAGGAATGGTGAATGATGAATCAGGAATGATGAATCAGGAATGATGAATGATGAATCAGGAATGATGAATCAGGAATGATGAATCAGGAATGATGAATCAGGAATCAGGAATGATGAATCAGGAATCAGGAATGATGAATCAGGAATGATGAATGATGAATCAGGAATAAGGAATGATGAATCAGGAATGGTGAATGATGAATCAGGAATGATGAATGATGAATCAGGAATGATGAATCAGGAATCAGGAATGATGAATCAGGAATGATGAATCAGGAATCAGGAATGATGAATCAGGAGAGATTCTATCTTGCCAGCAAATTCATAGATTCCAGAAAATTCATAGATGAATGACGAATCAGGAATGATGAATGATGAATGATGAATCAGGAATGATGAATGATGAATCAGGAATCAGGAATGATGAATCAGGAATAAGGAATGATGAATCAGGTATGATGAATGATGAATCAGGAATGATGAATCAGGAATGATGAATCAGGAATGATGAATCAGGAATCAAGAATCAGGAATGATGAATCAGGAATAAGGAATGATGAATCAGGAATGATGAATGATGAGTCAGTAATCAGGAATGATGAATTAGGAATGATGAATCAGGAATGATGAATCAGGAATCAGGAATGATGAATCAGGAATCAGGAATGATGATTCAGGAATGATGAATCAGGAATGATGAATGATGAATCAGGAATGATGAATCAGGAATCAGGAATGATGAATGATGAATCAGGAATCAGGAATGATGAATCAGCAATGATGAATGATGAATCAGGAATGATGAATCAGGAATGATGAATCAGGAATCAGGAATGATGAATGATGAATCAGGAATGATGAATCAGGAATGGTGAATCAGGAATCAGGAATCAGGAATGATGAATCAGGAATCAGGAATCAGGAATCAGGAATCAGGAATGATGAATGACGAATCAGGAATGATGAATGATGAATCAGGAATGATGAATGATGAATCAGAAATGATGAATCAGGAATCAGGAATGATGAATGATGAATCAGGAGTCAGCAATGATGAATCAGAAATCAGGAATGATGAATCAGGAATGATGAATGATGAATCAGGAATGAGGAATCAGGAATGATGAATCAGGAATCAGGAATCAGGAGTGATTAATCAGGAATCAGGAATGATGAATCAAGAATCAGGAATGATGAATCAGGAATGAGGAATGATCAATCAGGAATGAGGAATGATCAATTAGGAATGAGGAATGATGAATCAGGAATGAGGAATGATGAATCAGGAATGATGAATGATGAATCAGGAATCAGGAATGATGAATCAGGAATCAGGAATCATGAATCAGGAATGATGAATGATGTATCAGGAATCAGGAATGATGAATCAGGAAAGAGGAATGACGAATCAGGAATCAGGAATGGTGAATCATGAATCAGGAATGATGAATCAGGAATGATGAATGATGAATCAGGAATGATGAATCAGGAATGATGAATCAGGAATCAGGAATGATGAATCAGGAATCAGGAATGATGAATCAGGAATGATGAATGATGAATCAGGAATAAGGAATGATGAATCAGGAATGATGAATGATGAATCAGGAATGATGAATGATGAATCAGGAATGATGAATCAGGAATCAGCAATGATGAATCAGGAATGATGAATGATGAATCAGGAATGATGAATGATGAATCAGGAATGATGAATCAGGAATCAGGAATGATGAATGATGAATCAGGAATCAGCAATGATGAATCAGAAATCAGGAATGATGAATCAGGAATGATGAATGATGAATCAGGAATCAGGAATCAGGAATGATGAATCAGGAATCAGGAATCAGGAGTGATTAATCAGCAATCAGGAATGATGAATCAAGAATCAGGAATGATGAATCAGGAATGAGGAATGATCAATCAGGAATGAGGAATGATCAATCAGGAATCAGGAATGATGAATCAGGAATGAGGAATGATGAATCAGGAATGATGAATGATGAATCAGGAATCAGGAATGATGAATCAGGAATCAGGAATGATGAATCAGGAATGATGAATGATGTATCAGGAATCAGGAATGATGAATCAGGAAAGAGGAATGACGAATCAGGAATCAGGAATGGTGAATCATGAATCAGGCATGATGAATCAGGAATCAGGAATGATGAAACAGGAATCAGGAATGATGAATCAGGAATGATGAATCAGGAATGATGAATCAGGAATCAGTAATGATGAATCAGGAATCAGGAATGATGAATGATGAATCAGAAATCAGCAATGATGAATCAGGAATGATGAATGATGAATCAGGAATGATGAATCAGGAATCAGGAATGATGAATGATGAATCAGGAATCAGCAATGATGAATCAGGAATCAGCAATGATGAATCAGGAATCAGGAATCAGGAATCAGGAGTGATTAATCAGGAATCAGGAATGATCAATCAGGAATCAGGAATGATCAATCAGGAATCAGGAATGATCAATCAGGAAAGAGGAATGATCAATCAGGAGTCAGGTATGATGAATCAGGAATGAGGATTGATGAATCAGTAATGAGGAATCAGGAATCAGGAATCAGGAATGATGAATCAGGAATCAGGAATGATGAATCAGGAAAGAGGAATGATGAATCAGGAATCAGGAATGGTGAATCATGAATCAAGAATGATGAATCAGGAATCAGGAATGATGAATCAGGAATCAGCAATGATGAATCAGGAATGATGAATGATGAATCAGGAATGATGAATCAGGAATCAGGAATGATGAATGATGAATCAGGAATCAGGAATGATGAATCAGGAAAGAGGAATGATGAATCAGGAATCAGGAATGGTGAATCATGAATCAGGAATGATGAATCAGGAATCAGCAATGATGAATCAGGAATGATGAATGATGAATCAGGAATGATGAATCAGGAATCAGGAATGATGAATGATGAATCAGGAATCAGCAATGATGAATCAGGAATGATGAATGATGAATCAGGAATGATGAATGATGAATCAGGAATGATGAATCAGGAATCAGGAATGATGAATGATGAATCAGGAATCAGGAATGATGAATGATGAATCAGGAATCAGCAATGATGAATCAGAAATCAGGAATGATGAATCAGGAATGATGAATGATGAATCAGGAATGAGGAATCAGGAATGATGAATCAGGAATCAGGAATCAGGAGTGATTAATCAGGAATCAGGAATGATGAATCAAGAATCAGGAATGATGAATCAGGAATGAGGAATGATCAATCAGGAATGAGGAATGATCAATCAGGAATGAGGAATGATCAATCAGGAATGAGGAATGATGAATCAGGAATGATGAATGATGAATCAGGAATGAGGAATGATGAATCAGTAATCAGGAATGATGAATCAGGAATGATGAATGATGTATCAGGAATCAGGAATGATGAATCAGGAAAGAGGAATGACGAATCAGGAATCAGGAATGGTGAATGATGAATCAGGAATGATGAATCAGGAATGATGAATGATGAATCAGGAATGATGAATCAGGAATGATGAATCAGGAATGATGAATCAGGAATCAGGAATGATGAATCAGGAATCAGGAATGATGAATCAGGAATGATGAATGATGAATCAGGAATAAGGAATGATGAATCAGGAATGATGAATGATGAATCAGGAATGATGAATGATGAATCAGGAATGATGAATCAGGAATCAGGAATGATGAATGATGAATCAGGAATCAGCAATGATGAAGCAGGAATGATGAATGATGAATCAGGAATGATGAATGATGAATCAGGAATGATGAATCAGGAATCAGGAATGATGAATGATGAATCAGGAATCAGCAATGATAAATCAGAAATCAGGAATGATGAATCAGGAATGATGAATGATGAATCAGGAATCAGGAATCAGGAATGATGAATCAGGAATCAGCAATCAGGAGTGATTAATCAGCAATCAGGAATGATGAATCAAGAATCAGGAATGATGAATCAGGAATGAGGAATGATCAATCAGGAATGAGGAATGATCAATCAGGAATCAGGAATGATGAATCAGGAATGAGGAATGATGAATCAGGAATGATGAATGATGAATCAGGAATCAGGAATGATGAATCAGGAATCAGGAATGATGAATCAGGAATGATGAATGATGTATCAGGAATCAGGAATGATGAATCAGGAAAGAGGAATGACGAATCAGGAATCAGGAATGGTGAATCATGAATCAGGCATGATGAATCAGGAATCAGGAATGATGAACAGGAATCAGGAATGATGAATCAGGAATGATGAATCAGGAATCAGTAATGATGAATCAGGAATCAGCAATGATGAATCAGCAATGATGAATCAGGAATCAGGAATCAGGAATCAGGAGTATTTAATCAGGAATCAGGAATGATCAATCAGGAATCAGGAATGATCAATCAGGAATCAGGAATGATCAATCAGGAAAGAGGAATGATCAATCAGGAGTCAGGTATGATGAATCAGGAATGAGGATTGATGAATCAGGAATGAGGAATGATGAATCAGGAATCAGGAATGATGAATCAGGAATCAGGAATGATGAATCAGGAAAGAGGAATGATGAATCAGGAATCAGGAATGGTGAATCATGAATCAAGAATGATGAATCAGGAATCAGGAATGATGAATCAGGAATCAGCAATGATGAATCAGGAATGATGAATGATGAATCAGGAATGATGAATCAGGAATCAGGAATGATGAATGATGAATCAGGAATCAGGAATGATGAATCAGGAAAGAGGAATGATGAATCAGGAATCAGGAATGGTGAATCATGAATCAGGAATGATGAATCAGGAATCAGGAATGATGAATCAGGAATCAGCAATGATGAATCAGGAATGATGAATGATGAATCAGGAATGATGAATCAGGAATCAGGAATGATGAATGATGAATCAGGAATCAGTTATGATGAATCAGGAATCAGGAATGATGAATCAGGAATGATGAATGATGTAGCAGGAATCAGGAATGATGAATCAGGAAAGAGGAATGACGAATCAGGAATCAGGAATGGTGAATCATGAATCAGGAATGATGAATCAGGAATGATGAATGATGAATCAGGAATGATGAATCAGGAATGATGAATCAGGAATCAGGAATCAGGAATGATGAATCAGGAATCAGGAATGATGAATCAGGAATGATGAATGATGAATCAGGAATAAGGAATGATGAATCAGGAATGATGAATGATGAATCAGGAATGATGAATCAGGAATGATGAATCAGGAATCAGGAATCAGGAATGATGAATCAGGAATCAGGAATGATGAATCAGGAATCAGCAATGATGAATCAGGAATGATGAATGATGAATCAGGAATGATGAATCAGGAATCAGGAATGATGAATGATGAATCAGGAATCAGTTATGATGAATCAGGAATCAGGAATGATGAATCAGGAATGATGAATGATGTATCAGGAATCAGGAATGATGAATCAGGAAAGAGGAATGACGAATCAGGAATCAGGAATGGTGAATCAGGAATGATGAATGATGAGTCAGTAATCAGGAATGATGAATTAGGAATGATGAATCAGGAATGATGAATCAGGAATCAGGAATGATGAATCAGGAATCAGGAATGATGATTCAGGAATGATGAATCAGAATGATGAATGATGAATCAGGAATGATTGAATCAGGAATCAGGAATGATGAATGATGAATCAGGAATCAGGAATGATGAATCAGCAATGATGAATGATGAATCAGGAATGATGAATGATGAATCAGGAATGATGAATCAGGAATGATCAGGAATCAGGAATCAGGAATGATGAATCAGGAATCAGGAATGATGAATCAGGAATGATGAATCAGGAATGATGAATGATGAATCAGGAATGATGAATGATGAATCAGGAATGATGAATCAGGAATCAGGAATGATGAATGATGAATCAGGAATCAGCAATGATGAATCAGGAATGATGAATGATGAATCAGGAATGATGAATCAGGAATCAGGAATGATGAATGATGAATCAGGAATCAGCATGATGAATCAGGAATGATGAATGATGAATCAGGAATGATGAATGATGAATCAGGAATGATGAATCAGGAATCAGGAATGATGAATGATGAATCAGGAATCAGGAATGATGAATGATGAATCAGGAATCAGCAATGATGAATCAGAAATCAGGAATGATGAATCAGGAATGATGAATGATGAATCAGGAATGAGGAATCAGGAATGATGAATCAGGAATCAGGAATCAGGAGTGATTAATCAGGAATCAGGAATGATGAATCAAGAATCAGGAATGATGAATCAGGAATGAGGAATGATGAATCAGGAATGAGGAATGATCAATCAGGAATGAGGAATGATCAATCAGGAATCAGGAATGATGAATCAGGAATGAGGAATGATGAATCAGGAATGATGAATCAGGAATCAGGAATGATGAATCAGGAATCAGGAATGATGAATCAGGAATGATGAATGATGTATTAGGAATCAGGAATGATGAATCAGGAAAGAGGAATGACGAATCAGGAATCAGGAATGGTGAATCATGAATCAGGAATGATGAATCAGGAATGATGAATGATGAATCAGGAATGATGAATCAGGAATGATGAATGACGAATCAGGAATCAGGAATGGTGAATCTTGAATCAGGCATGATGAATCAGGAATCAGGAATGATGAACAGAATCAGGAATGATGAATCAGGAATGATGAATCAGGAATGATGAATCAGGAATCAGTAATGATGAATCAGGAATCAGCAATGATGAATCAGGAATCAGCAATGATGAATCAGGAATCAGGAATCAGGAATGATCAATCAGGAATCAGGAATGATCAATCAGGAAAGAGGAATGATCAATCAGGAGTCAGGTATGATGAATCAGGAATGAGGATTGATGAATCAGGAATGATGAATGATGAATCAGGAATCAGGAATGATGAATGATGAATCAGGAATCAGCAATGATGAATCAGAAATCAGGAATGATGAATCAGGAATGATGAATGATGAATCAGGAATGAGGAATCAGGAATGATGAATCAGGAATCAGGAATCAGGAGTGATTAATCAGGAATCAGGAATGATGAATCAAGAATCAGGAATGATGAATCAGGAATGAGGAATGATCAATCAGGAATGAGGAATGATCAATCAGGAATGAGGAATGATCAATCAGGAATGAGGAATGATGAATCAGGAATGATGAATGATGAATCAGGAATCAGGAATGATGAATCAGGAATCAGGAATGATGAATCAGGAATGATGAATGATGTATCAGGAATCAGGAATGATGAATCAGGAAAGAGGAATGACGAATCAGGAATCAGGAATGGTGAATCATGAATCAGGAATGATGAATCAGGAATGATGAATCAGGAATGATGAATCAGGAATGATGAATCAGGAATCAGGAATGATGAATCAGGAATCAGGAATGATGAATCAGGAATGATGAATGATGAATCAGGAATAAGGAATGATGAATCAGGAATGATGAATGATGAATCAGGAATGATGAATCAGGAATCAGCAATGATGAATCAGGAATGATGAATGATGAATCAGGAATGATGAATGATGAATCAGGAATGATGAATCAGGAATCAGGAATGATGAATGATGAATCAGGAATCAGCAATGATGAATCAGAAATCAGGAATGATGAATCAGGAATGATGAATGATGAATCAGGAATCAGGAATCAGGAATGATGAATCAGGAATCAGCAATCAGGAGTGATTAATCAGCAATCAGGAATGATGAATCAAGAATCAGGAATGATGAATCAGGAATGAGGAATGATCAATCAGGAATGAGGAATGATCAATCAGGAATCAGGAATGATGAATCAGGAATGAGGAATGATGAATCAGGAATGATGAATGATGAATCAGGAATCAGGAATGATGAATCAGGAATCAGGAATGATGAATCAGGAATGATGAATGATGTATCAGGAATCAGGAATGATGAATCAGGAAAGAGGAATGACGAATCAGGAATCAGGAATGGTGAATCTTGAATCAGGCATGATGAATCAGGAATCAGAATGATGAAACAGGAATCAGGAATGATGAATCAGGAATGATGAATCAGGAATGATGAATCAGGAATCAGTAATGATGAATCAGGAATCAGCAATGATGAATCAGGAATCAGCAATGATGAATCAGGAATCAGGAATCAGGAATCAGGAGTATTTAATCAGGAATCAGGAATGATCAATCAGGAATCAGGAATGATCAATCAGGAATCAGGAATGATCAATCAGGAAAGAGGAATGATCAATCAGGAGTCAGGTATGATGAATCAGGAATGAGGATTGATGAATCAGGAATGAGGAATGAGGAATCAGGAATGATGAATCAGGAAAGAGGAATGATGAATCAGGAATCAGGAATGGTGAATCATGAATCAAGAATGATGAATCAGGAATGATGAATCAGGAATCAGGAATGATGAATGATGAATCAGGAATCAGCAATGATGAATCAGAAATCAGGAATGATGAATCAGGAATGATGAATGATGAATCAGGAATCAGGAATCAGGAATGATGAATCAGGAATCAGCAATCAGGAGTGATTAATCAGCAATCAGGAATGATGAATCAAGAATCAGGAATGATGAATCAGGAATGAGGAATGATCAATCAGGAATGAGGAATGATCAATCAGGAATCAGGATGATGAATCAGGAATGAGGAATGATGAATCAGGAATGATGAATGATGAATCAGGAATCAGGAATGATGAATCAGGAATCAGGAATGATGAATCAGGAATGATGAATGATGTATCAGGAATCAGGAATGATGAATCAGGAAAGAGGAATGACGAATCAGGAATCAGGAATGGTGAATCATGAATCAGGCATGATGAATCAGGAATCAGGAATGATGAAACAGGAATCAGGAATGATGAATCAGGAATGATGAATCAGGAATGATGAATCAGGAATCAGTAATGATGAATCAGGAATCAGCAATGATGAATCAGGAATCAGCAATGATGAATCAGGAATCAGGAATCAGGAATCAGGAGTATTTAATCAGGAATCAGGAATGATCAATCAGGAATCAGGAATGATCAATCAGGAATCAGGAATGATCAATCAGGAAAGAGGAATGATCAATCAGGAGTCAGGTATGATGAATCAGGAATGAGGATTGATGAATCAGGAATGAGGAATGATGAATCAGGAATCAGGAATGATGAATCAGGAATCAGGAATGATGAATCAGGAAAGAGGAATGATGAATCAGGAATCAGGAATGGTGAATCATGAATCAAGAATGATGAATCAGGAATCAGGAATGATGAATCAGGAATCAGCAATGATGAATCAGGAATGATGAATGATGAATCAGGAATGATGAATCATGAATCAGGAATGATGAATGATGAATCAGGAATCAGGAATGATGAATCAGGAAAGAGGAATGATGAATCAGGAATCAGGAATGGTGAATCATGAATCAGGAATGATGAATCAGGAATCAGGAATGATGAATCAGGAATCAGCAATGATGAATCAGGAATGATGAATGATGAATCAGGAATGATGAATCAGGAATCAGGAATGATGAATGATGAATCAGGAATCAGCAATGATGAATCAGGAATCAGGAATGATGAATCAGGAATGATGAATGATGTATCAGGAATCAGGAATGATGAATCAGGAAAGAGGAATGACGAATCAGGAATCAGGAATGGTGAATCATGAATCAGGAATGATGAATCAGGAATGATGAATGATGAATCAGGAATGATGAATCAGGAATGATGAATCAGGAATCAGGAATCAGGAATGATGAATCAGGAATCAGGAATGATGAATCAGGAATGATGAATGATGAATCAGGAATAAGGAATGATGAATCAGGAATGATGAATCAGGAATGATGAATGATGAATCAGGAATGATGAATGATGAATCAGGAATGATGAATCAGGAATCAGGAATGATGAATGATGAATCAGGAATCAGCAATGATGAATCAGGAATGATGAATGATGAATCAGGAATGATGAATCAGGAATCAGGAATGATGAATCAGGAGAGATTCCATCTTGCCAGCAAATTCATAGATTCCAGAAAATTCATAGATGAATGACGAATCAGGAATGATGAATGATGAATGATGAATCAGGAATGATGAATGATGAATCAGGAATGATGAATGATGAATCAGGAATGATGAATCAGGAATCAGGAATGATGAATGATGAATCAGGAATCAGCAATGATGAATCAGAAATCAGGAATGATGAATCAGGAATGATGAATGATGAATCAGGAATGAGGAATCAGGAATGATGAATCAGGAATCAGGAATCAGGAGTGATTATTCAGGAATCAGGAATGATGAATCAAGAATCAGGAATGATGAATCAGGAATGAGGAATGATCAATCAGGAATGAGGAATGATCAATCAGGAATCAGGAATGATGAATCAGGAATGAGGAATGATGAATCAGGAATGATGAATCAGGAATCAGGAATGATGAATCAGGAATCAGGAATGATGAATCAGGAATGATGAATGATGTATTAGGAATCAGGAATGATGAATCAGGAAGAGGAATGACGAATCAGGAATCAGGAATGGTGAATCATGAATCAGGAATGATGAATCAGGAATGATGAATGATGAATCAGGAATGATGAATCAGGAATGATGAATCAGGAATCAGGAATCAGGAATGATGAATCAGGAATCAGGAATGATGAATCAGGAATGATGAATCAGGAATGATGAATGATGAATCAGGAATGATGAATGATGAATCAGGAATGATGAATCAGGAATCAGCAATGATGAATGATGAATCAGGAATCAGCAATGATGAATCAGGAATGATGAATGATGAATCAGGAATGATGAATCAGGAATCAGGAATGATGAATGATGAATCAGGAATCAGCAATGATGAATCAGGAATGATGAATGATGAATCAGGAATGATGAATGATGAATCAGGAATGATGAATCAGGAATCAGGAATGATGAATGATGAATCAGGAATCAGGAATGATGAATGATGAATCAGGAATCAGCAATGATGAATCAGAAATCAGGAATGATGAATCAGGAATGATGAATGATGAATCAGGAATGAGGAATCAGGAATGATGAATCAGGAATCAGGAATCAGGAGTGATTAATCAGGAATCAGGAATGATGAATCAAGAATCAGGAATGATCAATCAGGAATGAGGAATGATGAATCAGGAATGAGGAATGATGAATCAGGAATGATGAATGATGAATCAGGAATCAGGAATGATGAATCAGGAATCAGGAATGATGAATCAGGAATGATGAATGATGTATCAGGAATCAGGAATGATGAATCAGGAAAGAGGAATGACGAATCAGGAATCAGGAATGGTGAATCATGAATCAGGAATGATGAATCAGGAATGATGAATGATGAATCAGGAATGATGAATCAGGAATGATGAATCAGGAATCAGGAATGATGAATCAGGAATCAGGAATGATGAATCAGGAATGATGAATGATGAATCAGGAATAAGGAATGATGAATCAGGAATGATGAATGATGAATCAGGAATGATGAATGATGAATCAGGAATGATGAATCAGGAATCAGCAATGATGAATCAGGAATGATGAATGATGAATCAGGAATGATGAATCAGGAATCAGGAATGATGAATGATGAATCAGGAATCAGCAATGATGAATCAGAAATCAGCAATGATGAATCAGAAATCAGGAATGATGAATCAGGAATGATGAATCAGGAATCAGGAATCAGGAATCAGGAATGATGAATCAGGAATCAGCAATCAGGAGTGATTAATCAGCAATCAGGAATGATGAATCAGGAATGATGAATGATGAATCAGGAATGAGGAATGATGAATCAGGAATCAGGAATGATGAATCAGGAATCAGGAATGATGAATCAGGAATGAGGAATGATGAATCAGGAATGATGAATGATGAATCAGAATCAGGAATGATGAATCAGGAATCAGGAATGATGAATCAGGAATGATGAATGATGTATCAGGAATCAGGAATGATGAATCAGGAAAGAGGAATGACGAATCAGGAATCAGGGAATGGTGAATCATGAATCAGGCATGATGAATCAGGAATCAGGAATGATGAAACAGGAATCAGGAATGATGAATCAGGAATGATGAATGATGAATCAGGAATGATGAATCAGGAATGATGAATCAGGAATCAGGAATCAGGAATGATGAATCAGGAATCAGGAATGATGAATCAGGAATGATGAATGATGTATCAGGAATCAGGAATGATGAATCAGGAAAGAGGAATGACGAATCAGGAATCAGGAATGGTGAATCATGAATCAGGAATGATGAATCAGGAATGATGAATGATGAATCAGGAATGATGAATGATGAATCAGGAATCAGGAATGATGAATCAGGAATCAGGAATGATGAATCAGGAATGATGAATGATGAATCAGGAATAAGGAATGATGAATCAGGAATGATGAATGATGAATCAGGAATGATGAATGATGAATCAGGAATGATGAATCAGGAATCAGCAATGATGAATCAGGAATGATGAATGATGAATCAGGAATGATGAATCAGGAATCAGGAATGATGAATGATGAATCAGGAATCAGCAATGATGAATCAGAAATCAGCAATGATGAATCAGAAATCAGGAATGATGAATCAGGAATGATGAATGATGAATCAGGAATCAGGAATCAGGAATGATGAATCAGGAATCAGCAATCAGGAGTGATTAATCAGCAATCAGGAATGATGAATCAAGAATCAGGAATGATGAATCAGGAATGAGGAATGATCAATCAGGAATGAGGAATGATCAATCAGGAATCAGGAATGATGAATCAGGAATGAGGAATGATGAATCAGGAATGATGAATGATGAATCAGGAATCAGGAATGATGAATCAGGAATCAGGAATGATGAATCAGGAATGATGAATGATGTATCAGGAATCAGGAATGATGAATCAGGAAAGAGGAATGACGAATCAGGAATCAGGAATGGTGAATCATGAATCAGGCATGATGAATCAGGAATCAGGAATGATGAAACAGGAATCAGGAATGATGAATCAGGAATGATGAATGATGAATCAGGAATGATGAATCAGGAATGATGAATCAGGAATCAGGAATCAGGAATGATGAATCAGGAATCAGGAATGATGAATCAGGAATGATGAATGATGTATCAGGAATCAGGAATGATGAATCAGGAAAGAGGAATGACGAATCAGGAATCAGGAATGGTGAATCATGAATCAGGAATGATGAATCAGGAATGATGAATGATGAATCAGGAATGATGAATCAGGAATGATGAATCAGGAATCAGGAATGATGAATCAGGAATCAGGAATGATGAATCAGGAATGATGAATGATGAATCAGGAATAAGGAATGATGAATCAGGAATGATGAATGATGAATCAGGAATGATGAATGATGAATCAGGAATGATGAATCAGGAATCAGCAATGATGAATCAGGAATGATGAATGATGAATCAGGAATGATGAATCAGGAATCAGGAATGATGAATGATGAATCAGGAATCAGCAATGATGAATCAGAAATCAGCAATGATGAATCAGAAATCAGGAATGATGAATCAGGAATGATGAATGATGAATCAGGAATCAGGAATCAGGAATGATGAATCAGG
>JAOWCC010001484.1:0-26707 GCA_030867875.1 Actinernus sp. WN-2022 | reverse complement strand
ATCATTCCTGATTCATCATTCCTGATTCATCATTCCTCATTCCTGATTCATCATTCCTGATTCCTGATTAATCACTCCTGATTCCTGATTCCTGATTCATCATTCCTGATTCATCATTCCTGATTCATCATTCCTGATTCATCATTCCTCATTCCTGATTCATCATTCCTGATTCCTGATTCATCATTCCTGATTCCTGATTCATTATTCCTGATTCATCATTCCTGATTCCTGATTGATCATTCCTGATTCCTGATTGATCATTCATCATTCCTGATTCATCATTCTTGATTCCTGATTCATCATTCCTGATTCCTGATTAATTACTCCTGATTCCTGATTCCTGATTCATCATTCCTGATTCATCATTCCTGATTCATCATTCCTGATTCATCATTCATCATTCCTGATTCATCATTCCTGATTCCTGATTCATCATTCCTGATTCCTGATTCATTATTCCTGATTCATCATTCCTGATTCCTGATTGATCATTCCTGATTCCTGATTCATCATTCCTCATTCCTGATTCATCATTCCTCATTCCTGATTCATCATTACTCATTCCTGATTCATCATTCCTGATTCCAGATTCATCAGTCCTGATTCATGATTCACCAATCCTGATTCCTGATTCATCATTCCTCTTTCCTGATTCATCATTCCTGATTCCTGATACATCATTCATCATTCCTGATTCATCATTCATCATTCCTGATTCATCATTCCTGATTCCTGATTTATCATTACTGATTCATCATTCCTGATTCCTGATTCATCATTCCTGATTCCTGATTCATCATTCCTCATTCCTGATTCATCATTACTGATTCCTGATTCATCATTCCTGATTCCTGATTCATCATTCCTGATTCCTGATTCATCATTCCTCATTCCTGATTCATCATTCCTTATTCCCGATTCATCATTCCTGATTCCTGATTCATCATTCCTGATTCCTGATTCATCATTCCTGATTCCTGATTCACCATTCCTGATACCTGATTCATCATTCCTCTTTCCTGATTCATCATTCCTGATTCATGATACATCGTTCATCATTCCTGATTCATCATTCATCATTCCTGATTCATCATTCCTGATTTCTGATTTATCATTCCTGATTCATCATTCCTGATTCCTGATTCATCATTCCTGATTCCTGATTCATCATTCCTCATTCCTGATTCATCATTCCTCATTCCTGATTCATCATTACTCATTCCTGATTCATCATTCCTGATTCATCATTCCTGATTCCTGATTCATCATTGCTGATTCCTGATTGATCATTCCTCATTCCTGATTCATCATTCCTGATTCCTGATTCATCATTCCTGATTCCTGATTCCTGATTCATCATTCCTGATTCATCATTCCTGATTCATCATTCCTCATTCCTGATTCATCATTCTTCATTCCTGATTAATCATTCCTCATTCCTGATTCCTCATTCCTGATTCATGATTCACCATTCCTGATTCCTGATACATCATTCATCATTCCTGATTCCTGTTACATCATTCATCATTCCTGATTCATCATTCCTGATTCCTGATTCATCATTCATCATTCCTGATTCATCATTCCTGATTCCTGATTCATCATTCCTCATTCCTGATTCATGATTCCTCATTCCTGATTCATCAATCCTCATTCCTGATTCATCATTCCTGATTCCTGATTCCTGATTCCTGATTCATCATTCATCATTCCTGATTCATCATTCATCATTCCTGATTCATCATTCGTCATTCCTGATTCATCATTCCTGATTCCTGATTCATCATTCCTCATTCCTGATTCATGATTCCTCATTCCTGATTCATCAATCCTCATTCCTGATTCATCATTCCTGATTCCTGATTCCTGATTCCTGATTCATCATTCATCATTCCTGATTCATCATTCATCATTCCTGATTCATCATTCGTCATTCCTGATTCATCATTCCTGAATCCTGATTCATTATTCCTGATTCATCATTCCTGATTCCTGATTCATCATTCCTGATTCCTGATTCATCATTCGTCATTCCTGATTGATCATTCATCATTCCTGATTCATCATTCTTGATTCCTGATTCATCATTCCTGATTCCTGATTCATCATTCAACATTCCTGATTCCTGATTCATCATTGCTGATTCCTGATTCATCATTCATCATTCCTGATTGATCATTCCTTATTCCCGATTCATCATTCCTGATTCCTGATTCATCATTCCTGATTCCTGATTCATCATTCCTGATTCATGATTCACCATTCCTGATTCCTGATTCATCATTCCTCTTTCCTGATTCATCATTCCTGATTCCTGTTACATCATTCATCATTCCTGATTCATCATTCATCATTCCTGATTCATCATTCCTGATTCCTGATTTATCATTCCTGATTCATCATTCCTGATTCCTGATTCATCATTCCTGATTCCTGATTCATCATTCCTCATTCCTGATTCATCATTCCTCATTCCTGATTCATCATTCCTGATTCCTGATTCATCATTCCTGATTCCTGATTGATCATTCCTCATTCCTGATTCATCATTCCTGATTCCTGAGTCATCATTCCTGATTCCTGATTCCTGAGTCATCATTCCTGATTCATCATTCCTGATTCATCATTCCTCATTCCTGATTCATCATTCCTGATTCCTGATTCATCATTCCTCATTCCTGATTCATCATTCCTCATTCCTGATTCATCATTACTCATTCCTGATTCATCATTCCTGATTCATCATTCCTGATTCCTGATTCATCATTGCTGATTCCTGATTGATCATTCCTCATTCCTGATTCATCATTCCTGATTCCTGATTCATCATTCCTGATTCCTGATTCCTGATTCATCATTCCTGATTCATCATTCCTGATTCATCATTCCTCATTCCTGATTCATCATTCTTCATTCCTGATTAATCATTCCTCATTCCTGATTCCTCATTCCTGATTCATGATTCACCATTCCTGATTCCTGATACATCATTCATCATTCCTGATTCCTGTTACATCATTCATCATTCCTGATTCATCATTCCTGATTCCTGATTCATCATTCATCATTCCTGATTCATCATTCCTGATTCCTGATTCATCATTCCTCATTCCTGATTCATGATTCCTCATTCCTGATTCATCAATCCTCATTCCTGATTCATCATTCCTGATTCCTGATTCCTGATTCCTGATTCATCATTCATCATTCCTGATTCATCATTCATCATTCCTGATTCATCATTCGTCATTCCTGATTCATCATTCCTGATTCCTGATTCATCATTCCTCATTCCTGATTCATGATTCCTCATTCCTGATTCATCAATCCTCATTCCTGATTCATCATTCCTGATTCCTGATTCCTGATTCCTGATTCATCATTCATCATTCCTGATTCATCATTCATCATTCCTGATTCATCATTCGTTATTCCTGATTCATCATTCCTGAATCCTGATTCATTATTCCTGATTCATCATTCCTGATTCCTGATTCATCATTCCTGATTCCTGATTCATCATTCGTCATTCCTGATTGATCATTCATCATTCCTGATTCATCATTCTTGATTCCTGATTCATCATTCCTGATTCCTGATTCATCATTCAACATTCCTGATTCCTGATTCATCATTGCTGATTCCTGATTCATCATTCATCATTCCTGATTGATCATTCCTTATTCCCGATTCATCATTCCTGATTCCTGATTCATCATTCCTGATTCCTGATTCATCATTCCTGATTCATGATTCACCATTCCTGATTCCTGATTCATCATTCCTCTTTCCTGATTCATCATTCCTGATTCCTGTTACATCATTCATCATTCCTGATTCATCATTCATCATTCCTGATTCATCATTCCTGATTCCTGATTTATCATTCCTGATTCATCATTCCTGATTCCTGATTCATCATTCCTGATTCCTGATTCATCATTCCTCATTCCTGATTCATCATTCCTCATTCCTGATTCATCATTCCTGATTCCTGATTCATCATTCCTGATTCCTGATTGATCATTCCTCATTCCTGATTCATCATTCCTGATTCCTGAGTCATCATTCCTGATTCCTGATTCCTGAGTCATCATTCCTGATTCATCATTCCTGATTCATCATTCCTCATTCCTGATTCATCATTCTTCATTCCTGATTAATCATTCCTCATTCCTGATTCATCATTCCTGATTCATGATTCACCATTCCTGATTCCTGATACATCATTCATCATTCCTGATTCATCATTCCTGATTCCTGATTCATCATTCCTGATTCATCATTCCTGATTCCTGATTCATCATTCCTGATTCCTGATTCATCAATCCTCATTCCTGATTCATCATTCCTGATTCCTGATTGATCATTCCTCATTCCTGATTGATCATTCCTGATTCCTGATTCCTGATTCATCATTCCTGATTCCTGATTAATCACTCCTGATTCCTGATTCATCATTCCTGGTTCCTGATTCATCATTCCTGATTCCTGATTAATCACTCCTGATTCCTGATTCCTGATTCATCATTCCTGATTCATCATTCCTGATTCATCATTCCTGATTCATCATTCCTCATTCCTGATTCATCATTCCTGATTCCTGATTCATCATTCCTGATTCCTGATTCATTATTCCTGATTCATCATTCCTGATTCCTGATTGATCATTCCTGATTCCTGATTGATCATTCATCATTCCTGATTCATCATTCTTGATTCCTGATTCATCATTCCTGATTCCTGATTAATTACTCCTGATTCCTGATTCCTGATTCATCATTCCTGATTCATCATTCCTGATTCATCATTCCTGATTCATCATTCATCATTCCTGATTCATCATTCCTGATTCCTGATTCATCATTCCTGATTCCTGATTCATTATTCCTGATTCATCATTCCTGATTCCTGATTGATCATTCCTGATTCCTGATTCATCATTCCTCATTCCTGATTCATCATTCCTCATTCCTGATTCATCATTACTCATTCCTGATTCATCATTCCTGATTCCTGTTACATCATTCATCATTCCTGATTCATCATTCCTGATTCCTGATTCATCATTCATCATTCCTGATTCATCATTCCTGATTCCTGATTCATCATTCCTCATTCCTGATTCATGATTCCTCATTCCTGATTCATCAATCCTCATTCCTGATTCATCATTCCTGATTCCTGATTCCTGATTCCTGATTCATCATTCATCATTCCTGATTCATCATTCATCATTCCTGATTCATCATTCGTCATTCCTGATTCATCATTCCTGAATCCTGATTCATTATTCCTGATTCATCATTCCTGATTCCTGATTCATCATTCCTGATTCCTGATTCATCATTCATCATTCCTGATTGATCATTCCTTATTCCTGATTGATCATTCCTGATTCCTGATTCATCATTCATCATTCCTGATTCATCATTCTTGATTCCTGATTCATCATTCCTGATTCCTGATTCATCATTCCTGATTCCTGATTCATCATTCATCATTCCTGATTCCTGATTCATCATTGCTGATTCCTGATTCATCATTCATCATTCCTGATTGATCATTCCTTATTCCCGATTCATCATTCCTGATTCCTGATTCATCATTCCTGATTCCTGATTCATCATTCATCATTCCTGATTCATCATTCCTGATTCCTGATTCATCATTCCTGATTCCAGATTCATCAGTCCTGATTCATGATTCACCAATCCTGATTCCTGATTCATCATTCCTCTTTCCTGATTCATCATTCCTGATTCCTGATACATCATTCATCATTCCTGATTCATCATTCATCATTCCTGATTCATCATTCCTGATTCCTGATTTATCATTACTGATTCATCATTCCTGATTCCTGATTCATCATTCCTGATTCCTGATTCATCATTCCTCATTCCTGATTCATCATTACTGATTCCTGATTCATCATTCCTGATTCCTGATTCATCATTCCTGATTCCTGATTCATCATTCCTCATTCCTGATTCATCATTCCTTATTCCCGATTCATCATTCCTGATTCCTGATTCATCATTCCTGATTCCTGATTCATCATTCCTGATTCCTGATTCACCATTCCTGATACCTGATTCATCATTCCTCTTTCCTGATTCATCATTCCTGATTCATGATACATCGTTCATCATTCCTGATTCATCATTCATCATTCCTGATTCATCATTCCTGATTTCTGATTTATCATTCCTGATTCATCATTCCTGATTCCTGATTCATCATTCCTCATTCCTGATTCATCATTCCTCATTCCTGTTTCATCATTACTCATTCCTGATTCATCATTCCTGATTCATCATTCCTGATTCCTGATTCATCATTGCTGATTCCTGATTGATCATTCCTCATTCCTGATTCATCATTCCTGATTCCTGATTCATCATTGCTGATTCCTGATTCCTGATTCATCATTCCTGATTCATCATTCCTGATTCATCATTCCTCATTCCTGATTCATCATTCTTCATTCCTGATTAATCATTCCTCATTCCTGATTCCTCATTCCTGATTCATGATTCACCATTCCTGATTCCTGATACATCATTCATCATTCCTGATTCCTGTTACATCATTCATCATTCCTGATTCATCATTCCTGATTCCTGATTCATCATTCATCATTCCTGATTCATCATTCCTGATTCCTGATTCATCATTCCTCATTCCTGATTCATGATTCCTCATTCCTGATTCATCAATCCTCATTCCTGATTCATCATTCCTGATTCCTGATTCCTGATTCCTGATTCATCATTCATCATTCCTGATTCATCATTCATCATTCCTGATTCATCATTCGTCATTCCTGATTCATCATTCCTGATTCCTGATTCATCATTCCTCATTCCTGATTCATGATTCCTCATTCCTGATTCATCAATCCTCATTCCTGATTCATCATTCCTGATTCCTGATTCCTGATTCCTGATTCATCATTCATCATTCCTGATTCATCATTCATCATTCCTGATTCATCATTCGTCATTCCTGATTCATCATTCCTGAATCCTGATTCATTATTCCTGATTCATCATTCCTGATTCCTGATTCATCATTCCTGATTCCTGATTCATCATTCGTCATTCCTGATTGATCATTCATCATTCCTGATTCATCATTCTTGATTCCTGATTCATCATTCCTGATTCCTGATTCATCATTCAACATTCCTGATTCCTGATTCATCATTGCTGATTCCTGATTCATCATTCATCATTCCTGATTGATCATTCCTTATTCCCGATTCATCATTCCTGATTCCTGATTCATCATTCCTGATTCCTGATTCATCATTCCTGATTCATGATTCACCATTCCTGATTCCTGATTCATCATTCCTCTTTCCTGATTCATCATTCCTGATTCCTGTTACATCATTCATCATTCCTGATTCATCATTCATCATTCCTGATTCATCATTCCTGATTCCTGATTTATCATTCCTGATTCATCATTCCTGATTCCTGATTCATCATTCATCATTCCTGATTCATCATTCCTGATTCATCATTCCTCATTCCTGATTCATCATTCTTCATTCCTGATTAATCATTCCTCATTCCTGATTCCTCATTCCTGATTCATGATTCACCATTCCTGATTCCTGATACATCATTCATCATTCCTGATTCCTGTTACATCATTCATCATTCCTGATTCATCATTCCTGATTCCTGATTCATCATTCATCATTCCTGATTCATCATTCCTGATTCCTGATTCATCATTCCTCATTCCTGATTCATGATTCCTCATTCCTGATTCATCAATCCTCATTCCTGATTCATCATTCCTGATTCCTGATTCCTGATTCCTGATTCATCATTCATCATTCCTGATTCATCATTCATCATTCCTGATTCATCATTCGTCATTCCTGATTCATCATTCCTGATTCCTGATTCATCATTCCTCATTCCTGATTCATGATTCCTCATTCCTGATTCATCAATCCTCATTCCTGATTCATCATTCCTGATTCCTGATTCCTGATTCCTGATTCATCATTCATCATTCCTGATTCATCATTCATCATTCCTGATTCATCATTCCTCATTCCTGTTTCATCATTACTCATTCCTGATTCATCATTCCTGATTCATCATTCCTGATTCCTGATTCATCATTGCTGATTCCTGATTGATCATTCCTCATTCCTGATTCATCATTCCTCATTCCTGATTCATCATTCCTGATTCCTGATTCCTGATTCATCATTCCTGATTCATCATTCCTGATTCATCATTCCTCATTCCTGATTCATCATTCTTCATTCCTGATTAATCATTCCTCATTCCTGATTCCTCATTCCTGATTCATGATTCACCATTCCTGATTCCTGATACATCATTCATCATTCCTGATTCCTGTTACATCATTCATCATTCCTGATTCATCATTCCTGATTCCTGATTCATCATTCATCATTCCTGATTCATCATTCCTGATTCCTGATTCATCATTCCTCATTCCTGATTCATGATTCCTCATTCCTGATTCATCAATCCTCATTCCTGATTCATCATTCCTGATTCCTGATTCCTGATTCCTGATTCATCATTCATCATTCCTGATTCATCATTCATCATTCCTGATTCATCATTCGTCATTCCTGATTCATCATTCCTGATTCCTGATTCATCATTCCTCATTCCTGATTCATGATTCCTCATTCCTGATTCATCAATCCTCATTCCTGATTCATCATTCCTGATTCCTGATTCCTGATTCCTGATTCATCATTCATCATTCCTGATTCATCATTCATCATTCCTGATTCATCATTCGTCATTCCTGATTCATCATTCCTGAATCCTGATTCATTATTCCTGATTCATCATTCCTGATTCCTGATTCATCATTCCTGATTCCTGATTCATCATTCGTCATTCCTGATTGATCATTCATCATTCCTGATTCATCATTCTTGATTCCTGATTCATCATTCCTGATTCCTGATTCATCATTCAACATTCCTGATTCCTGATTCATCATTGCTGATTCCTGATTCATCATTCATCATTCCTGATTGATCATTCCTTATTCCCGATTCATCATTCCTGATTCCTGATTCATCATTCCTGATTCCTGATTCATCATTCCTGATTCATGATTCACCATTCCTGATTCCTGATTCATCATTCCTCTTTCCTGATTCATCATTCCTGATTCCTGTTACATCATTCATCATTCCTGATTCATCATTCATCATTCCTGATTCATCATTCCTGATTCCTGATTTATCATTCCTGATTCATCATTCCTGATTCCTGATTCATCATTCATCATTCCTGATTCATCATTCCTGATTCATCATTCCTCATTCCTGATTCATCATTCTTCATTCCTGATTAATCATTCCTCATTCCTGATTCCTCATTCCTGATTCATGATTCACCATTCCTGATTCCTGATACATCATTCATCATTCCTGATTCCTGTTACATCATTCATCATTCCTGATTCATCATTCCTGATTCCTGATTCATCATTCATCATTCCTGATTCATCATTCCTGATTCCTGATTCATCATTCCTCATTCCTGATTCATGATTCCTCATTCCTGATTCATCAATCCTCATTCCTGATTCATCATTCCTGATTCCTGATTCCTGATTCCTGATTCATCATTCATCATTCCTGATTCATCATTCATCATTCCTGATTCATCATTCGTCATTCCTGATTCATCATTCCTGATTCCTGATTCATCATTCCTCATTCCTGATTCATGATTCCTCATTCCTGATTCATCAATCCTCATTCCTGATTCATCATTCCTGATTCCTGATTCCTGATTCCTGATTCATCATTCATCATTCCTGATTCATCATTCATCATTCCTGATTCATCATTCGTCATTCCTGATTCATCATTCCTGAATCCTGATTCATTATTCCTGATTCATCATTCCTGATTCCTGATTCATCATTCCTGATTCCTGATTCATCATTCGTCATTCCTGATTGATCATTCATCATTCCTGATTCATCATTCTTGATTCCTGATTCATCATTCCTGATTCCTGATTCATCATTCAACATTCCTGATTCCTGATTCATCATTGCTGATTCCTGATTCATCATTCATCATTCCTGATTGATCATTCCTTATTCCCGATTCATCATTCCTGATTCCTGATTCATCATTCCTGATTCCTGATTCATCATTCCTGATTCATGATTCACCATTCCTGATTCCTGATTCATCATTCCTCTTTCCTGATTCATCATTCCTGATTCCTGTTACATCATTCATCATTCCTGATTCATCATTCATCATTCCTGATTCATCATTCCTGATTCCTGATTTATCATTCCTGATTCATCATTCCTGATTCCTGATTCGTCATTCCTGATTCCTGATTCATCATTCCTCATTCCTGATTCATCATTACTGATTCCTGATTCATCATTCCTGATTCCTGATTCATCATTCCTGATTCCTGATTCATCATTCCTGATTCCTGATTCATCATTCCTGATTCCTGATTCATCATTCCTGATTCCTGATTCCTCATTCACCATTCCTGATTCATCATTCCTGATTCCTGATTCATCATTCCTGATACATCATTCATCATTCCTGATTCATCATTCCTCATTCCTGATTCATTCAATGTGCCGTAAAATTCTCAAACGGAGAGATTCCATCTTTCCAGCCAATTCATAGATTCCTGACCGCGAGCTAATCTTAAAAACGTTCAATGTGCCGTAAAATTCTCAAACGGAGACATTCCATCTTTCCAGCCAATTCATAGATTCCTGACCGCGAGCTAATCTTAAAAACGTTCAATGTGCCGTAAAATTCTCAAACGGAGAGATTCCATCTTTCCAGCCAATTCATAGATTCCTGACCGCGAGCTAATCTTAAAAACGTTCAATGTGCCGTAAAATTCTCAAACGGAGAGATTCCATCTTTCCAGCCAATTCATAGATTCCTGACCGCGAGCTAATCTTAAAAACGTTCAATGTGCCGTAAAATTCCCAAACGGAGAGATTCCATCTTTCCAGCCAATTCATAGATTCCTGACCGCGAGCTAATCTTAAAAACGTTCAATGTGCCCTAAAATTCTCAAACGGAGAGATTCCATCTTTCCAGCCAATTCATAGAGTCCTGACCGCGAGCTCATGATTCGCCATTCCTGATTCCTGATTCATCATTCCTGTTTCCTGATTCATCATTCCTGATTCCTGATACATCATTCATCATTCCTGATTCATCATTCCTGATTCCTGATTCATCATTCCTGATTCCTGATTCATCAGTCCTGATTCATGTTTCACCAATCCTGATTCCTGATTCATCATTCCTGATTCCTGATACATCATTCATCATTCCTGATTCATCATTCATCATTCCTGATTCCTGATTTATCATTCCTGATTCATCATTCCTGATTCCTGATTCATCATTCCTGATTCCTGATTAATCACTCCTGATTCCTGATTCCTGATTCATCATTCCTGATTCATCATTCCTGATTCATCATTCCTGATTCATCATTCATCATTCCTGATTCATCATTCCTGATTCCTGATTCATCATTCCTGATTCCTGATTCATTATTCCTGATTCATCATTCCTGATTCCTGATTCATCATTCCTGATTCCTGATTCATTATTCCTGATTCATCATTCCTGATTCCTGATTCATCATTCATCATTCCTGATTCATCATTCTTGATTCCTGATTCATCATTCCTGATTCCTGATTCATCATTCCTGATTCCTGATTCATCATTCATCATTCCTGATTCCTGATTCATCATTGCTGATTCCTGATTCATCATTCATCATTCCTGATTGATCATTCCTTATTCCCGATTCATCATTCCTGATTCCTGATTCATCATTCCTGATTCCTGATTCATCATTCATCATTCCTGATTCATCATTCCTGATTCCTGATTCATCATTCCTGATTCCAGATTCATCAGTCCTGATTCATGATTCACCAATCCTGATTCCTGATTCATCATTCCTCTTTCCTGATTCATCATTCCTGATTCCTGATACATCATTCATCATTCCTGATTCATCATTCATCATTCCTGATTCATCATTCCTGATTCCTGATTTATCATTCCTGATTCATCATTCCTGATTCCTGATTCATCATTCCTGATTCCTGATTCATCATTCCTCATTCCTGATTCATCATTACTGATTCCTGATTCATCATTCCTGATTCCTGATTCATCATTCCTGATTCCTGATTCATCATTCCTCATTCCTGATTCATCATTCCTTATTCCCGATTCATCATTCCTGATTCCTGATTCATCATTCCTGATTCCTGATTCATCATTCCTGATTCCTGATTCACCATTCCTGATACCTGATTCATCATTCCTCTTTCCTGATTCATCATTCCTGATTCATGATACATCATTCATCATTCCTGATTCATCATTCCTGATTTCTGATTTATCATTCCTGATTCATCATTCCTGATTCCTGATTCATCATTCCTCATTCCTGATTCATCATTCCTCATTCCTGATTCATCATTACTCATTCCTGATTCATCATTCCTGATTCATCATTCCTGATTCCTGATTCATCATTGCTGATTCCTGATTGATCATTCCTCATTCCTGATTCATCATTGCTGATTCCTGATTCATCATTCCTGATTCCTGATTCCTGATTCATCATTCCTGATTCATCATTCCTGATTCATCATTCCTCATTCCTGATTCATCATTCTTCATTCCTGATTAATCATTCCTCATTCCTGATTCCTCATTCCTGATTCATGATTCACCATTCCTGATTCCTGATACATCATTCATCATTCCTGATTCCTGTTACATCATTCATCATTCCTGATTCATCATTCCTGATTCCTGATTCATCATTCATCATTCCTGATTCATCATTCCTGATTCCTGATTCATCATTCCTCATTCCTGATTCATGATTCCTCATTCCTGATTCATCAATCCTCATTCCTGATTCATCATTCCTGATTCCTGATTCCTGATTCCTGATTCCTGAGTCATCATTCATCATTCCTGATTCATCATTCATCATTCCTGATTCATCATTCGTCATTCCTGATTCATCATTCCTGATTCCTGATTCATCATTCCTCATTCCTGATTCATGATTCCTCATTCCTGATTCATCAATCCTCATTCCTGATTCATCATTCCTGATTCCTGATTCCTGATTCCTGAATCATCATTCATCATTCCTGATTCATCATTCATCATTCCTGATTCATCATTCGTCATTCCTGATTCATCATTCCTGAATCCTGATTCATTATTCCTGATTCATCATTCCTGATTCCTGATTCATCATTCCTGATTCCTGATTCATCATTCGTCATTCCTGATTGATCATTCATCATTCCTGATTCATCATTCTTGATTCCTGATTCATCATTCCTGATTCCTGATTCATCATTCAACATTCCTGATTCCTGATTCATCATTGCTGATTCCTGATTCATCATTCATCATTCCTGATTGATCATTCCTTATTCCCGATTCATCATTCCTGATTCCTGATTCATCATTCCTGATTCCTGATTCATCATTCCTGATTCATGATTCACCATTCCTGATTCCTGATTCATCATTCCTCTTTCCTGATTCATCATTCCTGATTCCTGTTACATCATTCATCATTCCTGATTCATCATTCATCATTCCTGATTCATCATTCCTGATTCCTGATTTATCATTCCTGATTCATCATTCCTGATTCCTGATTCGTCATTCCTGATTCCTGATTCATCATTCCTCATTCCTGATTCATCATTACTGATTCCTGATTCATCATTCCTGATTCCTGATTCATCATTCCTGATTCCTGATTCATCATTCCTCATTCCTGATTCATCATTCCTGATTCCTGATTCATCATTCCTGATTCCTGATTCATCATTCACCATTCCTGATTCATCATTCCTGATTCCTGATTCATCATTCCTGATACATCATTCATCATTCCTGATTCATCATTCCTCATTCCTGATTCATTCAATGTGCCGTAAAATTCTCAAACGGAGAGATTCCATCTTTCCAGCCAATTCATAGATTCCTGACCGCGAGCTAATCTTAAAAACGTTCAATGTGCCGTAAAATTCTCAAACGGAGAGATTCCATCTTTCCAGCCAATTCATAGATTCCTGACCGCGAGCTAATCTTAAAAACGTTCAATGTGCCGTAAAATTCTCAAACGGAGAGATTCCATCTTTCCAGCCAATTCATAGATTCCTGACCGCGAGCTAATCTTAAAAACGTTCAATGTGCCGTAAAATTCTCAAACGGAGAGATTCCATCTTTCCAGCCAATTCATAGATTCCTGACCGCGAGCTAATCTTAAAAACGTTCAATGTGCCGTAAAATTCCCAAACGGAGAGATTCCATCTTTCCAGCCAATTCATAGATTCCTGACCGCGAGCTAATCTTAAAAACGTTCAATGTGCCCTAAAATTCTCAAACGGAGAGATTCCATCTTTCCAGCCAATTCATAGAGTCCTGACCGCGAGCTCATGATTCGCCATTCCTGATTCCTGATTCATCATTCCTGTTTCCTGATTCATCATTCCTGATTCCTGATACATCATTCATCATTCCTGATTCATCATTCCTGATTCCTGATTCATCATTCCTGATTCCTGATTCATCAGTCCTGATTCATGTTTCACCAATCCTGATTCCTGATTCATCATTCCTGATTCCTGATACATCATTCATCATTCCTGATTCATCATTCATCATTCCTGATTCATCATTCCTGATTCCTGATATATCATTCCTGATTCATCAATTCCTGATTTATCATTCCTGATTCATCATTCCTGATTCCTGATTCATCATTCCTGATTCCTGATTCATCATTCCTCATTCCTGATTCATCATTCCTCATTCCTGATTCATCATTCCTGATTCCTGATTCATCATTCCTCATTCCTGATTCATCATTACTGATTCCTGATTCATCATTCCTGATTCCTGATTCATCATTCCTGATTCCTGATTCATCATTCATCATTCCTGATTGATCATTCCTTATTCCTGATTGATCATTCCTCATTCCTGATTCATCATTCATCATTCCTGATTCATCATTCTTGATTCCTGATTCATCATTCCTGATTCCTGATTCATCATTCCTGATTCCTGATTCATCATTCATCATTCCTGATTCCTGATTCATCATTGCTGATTCCTGATTCATCATTCATCATTCCTGATTGATCATTCCTTATTCCCGATTCATCATTCCTGATTCCTGATTCATCATTCCTGATTCCTGATTCATCATTCATCATTCCTGATTCATCATTCCTGATTCCTGATTCATCATTCCTGATTCCAGATTCATCAGTCCTGATTCATGATTCACCAATCCTGATTCCTGATTCATCATTCCTCTTTCCTGATTCATCATTCCTGATTCCTGATACATCATTCATCATTCCTGATTCATCATTCATCATTCCTGATTCATCATTCCTGATTCCTGATTTATCATTCCTGATTCATCATTCCTGATTCCTGATTCATCATTCCTGATTCCTGATTCATCATTCCTCATTCCTGATTCATCATTACTGATTCCTGATTCATCATTCCTGATTCCTGATTCATCATTCCTGATTCCTGATTCATCATTCCTCATTCCTGATTCATCATTCCTTATTCCCGATTCATCATTCCTGATTCCTGATTCATCATTCCTGATTCCTGATTCATCATTCCTGATTCCTGATTCACCATTCCTGATACCTGATTCATCATTCCTCTTTCCTGATTCATCATTCCTGATTCATGATACATCATTCATCATTCCTGATTCATCATTCATCATTCCTGATTCATCATTCCTGATTTCTGATTTATCATTCCTGATTCATCATTCCTGATTCCTGATTCATCATTCCTCATTCCTGATTCATCATTCCTCATTCCTGATTCATCATTACTCATTCCTGATTCATCATTCCTGATTCATCATTCCTGATTCCTGATTCATCATTGCTGATTCCTGATTGATCATTCCTCATTCCTGATTCATCATTCCTGATTCCTGATTCATCATTCCTGATTCCTGATTCCTGATTCATCATTCCTGATTCATCATTCCTGATTCATCATTCCTCATTCCTGATTCATCATTCTTCATTCCTGATTAATCATTCCTCATTCCTGATTCCTCATTCCTGATTCATGATTCACCATTCCTGATTCCTGATACATCATTCATCATTCCTGATTCCTGTTACATCATTCATCATTCCTGATTCATCATTCCTGATTCCTGATTCATCATTCATCATTCCTGATTCATCATTCCTGATTCCTGATTCATCATTCATCATTCCTGATTCATCATTCGTCATTCCTGATTCATCATTCCTGATTCCTGATTCATCATTCCTCATTCCTGATTCATGATTCCTCATTCCTGATTCATCAATCCTCATTCCTGATTCATCATTCCTGATTCCTGATTCCTGATTCCTGATTCATCATTCATCATTCCTGATTCATCATTCATCATTCCTGATTCATCATTCGTCATTCCTGATTCATCATTCCTGAATCCTGATTCATTATTCCTGATTCATCATTCCTGATTCCTGATTCATCATTCCTGATTCCTGATTCATCATTCGTCATTCCTGATTGATCATTCATCATTCCTGATTCATCATTCTTGATTCCTGATTCATCATTCCTGATTCCTGATTCATCATTCAACATTCCTGATTCCTGATTCATCATTGCTGATTCCTGATTCATCATTCATCATTCCTGATTGATCATTCCTTATTCCCGATTCATCATTCCTGATTCCTGATTCATCATTCCTGATTCCTGATTCATCATTCCTGATTCATGATTCACCATTCCTGATTCCTGATTCATCATTCCTCTTTCCTGATTCATCATTCCTGATTCCTGTTACATCATTCATCATTCCTGATTCATCATTCATCATTCCTGATTCATCATTCCTGATTCCTGATTTATCATTCCTGATTCATCATTCCTGATTCCTGATTCGTCATTCCTGATTCCTGATTCATCATTCCTCATTCCTGATTCATCATTACTGATTCCTGATTCATCATTCCTGATTCCTGATTCATCATTCCTGATTCCTGATTCATCATTCCTCATTCCTGATTCATCATTCCTGATTCCTGATTCATCATTCCTGATTCCTGATTCCTCATTCACCATTCCTGATTCATCATTCCTGATTCCTGATTCATCATTCCTGATACATCATTCATCATTCCTGATTCATCATTCCTCATTCCTGATTCATTCAATGTGCCGTAAAATTCTCAAACGGAGAGATTCCATCTTTCCAGCCAATTCATAGATTCCTGACCGCGAGCTAATCTTAAAAACGTTCAATGTGCCGTAAAATTCTCAAACGGAGAGATTCCATCTTTCCAGCCAATTCATAGATTCCTGACCGCGAGCTAATCTTAAAAACGTTCAATGTGCCGTAAAATTCTCAAACGGAGAGATTCCATCTTTCCAGCCAATTCATAGATTCCTGACCGCGAGCTAATCTTAAAAACGTTCAATGTGCCGTAAAATTCTCAAACGGAGAGATTCCATCTTTCCAGCCAATTCATAGATTCCTGACCGCGAGCTAATCTTAAAAACGTTCAATGTGCCGTAAAATTCCCAACGGAGAGATTCCATCTTTCCAGCCAATTCATAGATTCCTGACCGCGAGCTAATCTTAAAAACGTTCAATGTGCCCTAAAATTCTCAAACGGAGAGATTCCATCTTTCCAGCCAATTCATAGATTCCTGACCGCGAGCTCATGATTCGCCATTCCTGATTCCTGATTCATCATTCCTGTTTCCTGATTCATCATTCCTGATTCCTGATACATCATTCATCATTCCTGATTCATCATTCCTGATTCCTGATTCATCATTCCTGATTCCTGATTCATCATTCCTCATTCCTGATTCATCATTCCTCATTCCTGATTCATCATTCCTGATTCCTGATTCATCATTCCTCATTCCTGATTCATCATTACTGATTCCTGATTCATCATTCCTGATTCCTGATTCATCATTCCTGATTCCTGATTCATCATTCCTCATTCCTGATTCATCATTCCTTATTCCCGATTCATCATTCCTGATTCCTGATTCATCATTCCTGATTCCTGATTCATCATTCCTGATTCCTGATTCACCATTCCTGATACCTGATTCATCATTCCTCTTTCCTGATTCATCATTCCTGATTCATGATACATCATTCATCATTCCTGATTCATCATTCATCATTCATCATTCCTGATTGATCATTCCTTATTCCCGATTCATCATTCCTGATTCCTGATTCATCATTCCTGATTCCTGATTCATCATTCATCATTCCTGATTCATCATTCCTGATTCCTGATTCATCATTCCTGATTCCAGATTCATCAGTCCTGATTCATGATTCACCAATCCTGATTCCTGATTCATCATTCCTCTTTCCTGATTCATCATTCCTGATTCCTGATACATCATTCATCATTCCTGATTCATCATTCATCATTCCTGATTCATCATTCCTGATTCCTGATTTATCATTCCTGATTCATCATTCCTGATTCCTGATTCATCATTCCTGATTCCTGATTCATCATTCCTCATTCCTGATTCCTCATTCCTGATTCATCATTCCTGATTCCTGATTCATCATCCTGATTCCTGATTGATCATTCCTGATTCCTGATTCATCATTCGTCATTCCTGATTGATCATTCATCATTCCTGATTCATCATTCTTGATTCCTGATTCATCATTCCTGATTCCTGATTCATCATTCAACATTCCTGATTCCTGATTCATCATTGCTGATTCCTGATTCATCATTCATCATTCCTGATTGATCATTCCTTATTCCCGATTCATCATTCCTGATTCCTGATTCATCATTCCTGATTCCTGATTCATCATTCCTGATTCATGATTCACCATTCCTGATTCCTGATTCATCATTCCTCTTTCCTGATTCATCATTCCTGATTCCTGTTACATCATTCATCATTCCTGATTCATCATTCATCATTCCTGATTCATCATTCCTGATTCCTGATTTATCATTCCTGATTCATCATTCCTGATTCCTGATTCGTCATTCCTGATTCCTGATTCATCATTCCTCATTCCTGATTCATCATTACTGATTCCTGATTCATCATTCCTGATTCCTGATTCATCATTCCTGATTCCTGATTCATCATTCCTCATTCCTGATTCATCATTCCTGATTCCTGATTCATCATTCCTGATTCCTGATTCCTCATTCACCATTCCTGATTCATCATTCCTGATTCCTGATTCATCATTCCTGATACATCATTCATCATTCCTGATTCATCATTCCTCATTCCTGATTCATTCAATGTGCCGTAAAATTCTCAAACGGAGAGATTCCATCTTTCCAGCCAATTCATAGATTCCTGACCGCGAGCTAATCTTAAAACGTTCAATGTGCCGTAAAATTCTCAAACGGAGAGATTCCATCTTTCCAGCCAATTCATAGATTCCTGACCGCGAGCTAATCTTAAAAACGTTCAATGTGCCGTAAAATTCTCAAACGGAGAGATTCCATCTTTCCAGCCAATTCATAGATTCCTGACCGCGAGCTAATCTTAAAACGTTCAATGTGCCGTAAAATTCTCAAACGGAGAGATTCCATCTTTCCAGCCAATTCATAGATTCCTGACCGCGAGCTAATCTTAAAAACGTTCAATGTGCCGTAAAATTCTCAAACGGAGAGATTCCATCTTTCCAGCCAATTCATAGATTCCTGACCGCGAGCTAATCTTAAAAACGTTCAATGTGCCGTAAAATTCCCAAACGGAGAGATTCCATCTTTCCAGCCAATTCATAGATTCCTGACCGCGAGCTAATCTTAAAACGTTCAATGTGCCCTAAAATTCTCAAACGGAGAGATTCCATCTTTCCAGCCAATTCATAGAGTCCTGACCGCGAGCTCATGATTCGCCATTCCTGATTCCTGATTCATCATTCCTGTTTCCTGATTCATCATTCCTGATTCCTGATACATCATTCATCATTCCTGATTCATCATTCCTGATTCCTGATTCATCATTCCTGATTCCTGATTCATCAGTCCTGATTCATGTTTCACCAATCCTGATTCCTGATTCATCATTCCTGATTCCTGATACATCATTCATCATTCCTGATTCATCATTCATCATTCCTGATTCATCATTCCTGATTCCTGATATATCATTCCTGATTCATCAATTCCTGATTTATCATTCCTGATTCATCATTCCTGATTCCTGATTCATCATTCCTGATTCCTGATTCATCATTCCTCATTCCTGATTCATCATTCCTCATTCCTGATTCATCATTCCTGATTCCTGATTCATCATTCCTCATTCCTGATTCATCATTACTGATTCCTGATTCATCATTCCTGATTCCTGATTCATCATTCCTGATTCCTGATTCATCATTCATCATTCCTGATTGATCATTCCTTATTCCTGATTGATCATTCCTCATTCCTGATTCATCATTCATCATTCCTGATTCATCATTCTTGATTCCTGATTCATCATTCCTGATTCCTGATTCATCATTCCTGATTCCTGATTCATCATTCATCATTCCTGATTCCTGATTCATCATTGCTGATTCCTGATTCATCATTCATCATTCCTGATTGATCATTCCTTATTCCCGATTCATCATTCCTGATTCCTGATTCATCATTCCTGATTCCTGATTCATCATTCATCATTCCTGATTCATCATTCCTGATTCCTGATTCATCATTCCTGATTCCAGATTCATCAGTCCTGATTCATGATTCACCAATCCTGATTCCTGATTCATCATTCCTCTTTCCTGATTCATCATTCCTGATTCCTGATACATCATTCATCATTCCTGATTCATCATTCATCATTCCTGATTCATCATTCCTGATTCCTGATTTATCATTCCTGATTCATCATTCCTGATTCCTGATTCATCATTCCTGATTCCTGATTCATCATTCCTCATTCCTGATTCATCATTACTGATTCCTGATTCATCATTCCTGATTCCTGATTCATCATTCCTGATTCCTGATTCATCATTCCTCATTCCTGATTCATCATTCCTTATTCCCGATTCATCATTCCTGATTCCTGATTCATCATTCCTGATTCCTGATTCATCATTCCTGATTCCTGATTCACCATTCCTGATACCTGATTCATCATTCCTCTTTCCTGATTCATCATTCCTGATTCATGATACATCATTCATCATTCCTGATTCATCATTCATCATTCCTGATTCATCATTCCTGATTTCTGATTTATCATTCCTGATTCATCATTCCTGATTCCTGATTCATCATTCCTCATTCCTGATTCATCATTCCTCATTCCTGATTCATCATTACTCATTCCTGATTCATCATTCCTGATTCATCATTCCTGATTCCTGATTCATCATTGCTGATTCCTGATTGATCATTCCTCATTCCTGATTCATCATTCCTGATTCCTGATTCATCATTCCTGATTCCTGATTCCTGATTCATCATTCCTGATTCATCATTCCTGATTCATCATTCCTCATTCCTGATTCATCATTCTTCATTCCTGATTAATCATTCCTCATTCCTGATTCCTCATTCCTGATTCATGATTCACCATTCCTGATTCCTGATACATCATTCATCATTCCTGATTCCTGTTACATCATTCATCATTCCTGATTCATCATTCCTGATTCCTGATTCATCATTCATCATTCCTGATTCATCATTCCTGATTCCTGATTCATCATTCATCATTCCTGATTCATCATTCGTCATTCCTGATTCATCATTCCTGATTCCTGATTCATCATTCCTCATTCCTGATTCATGATTCCTCATTCCTGATTCATCAATCCTCATTCCTGATTCATCATTCCTGATTCCTGATTCCTGATTCCTGATTCATCATTCATCATTCCTGATTCATCATTCATCATTCCTGATTCATCATTCGTCATTCCTGATTCATCATTCCTGAATCCTGATTCATTATTCCTGATTCATCATTCCTGATTCCTGATTCATCATTCCTGATTCCTGATTCATCATTCGTCATTCCTGATTGATCATTCATCATTCCTGATTCATCATTCTTGATTCCTGATTCATCATTCCTGATTCCTGATTCATCATTCAACATTCCTGATTCCTGATTCATCATTGCTGATTCCTGATTCATCATTCATCATTCCTGATTGATCATTCCTTATTCCCGATTCATCATTCCTGATTCCTGATTCATCATTCCTGATTCCTGATTCATCATTCCTGATTCCTGATTCATCATTCCTGATTCATGATTCACCATTCCTGATTCCTGATTCATCATTCCTCTTTCCTGATTCATCATTCCTGATTCCTGTTACATCATTCATCATTCCTGATTCATCATTCATCATTCCTGATTCATCATTCCTGATTCCTGATTTATCATTCCTGATTCATCATTCCTGATTCCCTGATTCGTCATTCCTGATTCCTGATTCATCATTCCTCATTCCTGATTCATCATTACTGATTCCTGATTCATCATTCCTGATTCCTGATTCATCATTCCTGATTCCTGATTCATCATTCCTCATTCCTGATTCATCATTCCTGATTCCTGATTCATCATTCCTGATTCCTGATTCCTCATTCACCATTCCTGATTCATCATTCCTGATTCCTGATTCATCATTCCTGATACATCATTCATCATTCCTGATTCATCATTCCTCATTCCTGATTCATTCAATGTGCCGTAAAATTCTCAAACGGAGAGATTCCATCTTTCCAGCCAATTCATAGATTCCTGACCGCGAGCTAATCTTAAAAACGTTCAATGTGCCGTAAAATTCTCAAACGGAGAGATTCCATCTTTCCAGCCAATTCATAGATTCCTGACCGCGAGCTAATCTTAAAAACGTTTCAATGTGCCGTAAAATTCTCAAACGGAGAGATTCCATCTTTCCAGCCAATTCATAGATTCCTGACCGCGAGCTAATCTTAAAAACGTTCAATGTGCCGTAAAATTCTCAAACGGAGAGATTCCATCTTTCCAGCCAATTCATAGATTCCTGACCGCGAGCTAATCTTAAAAACGTTCAATGTGCCGTAAAATTCCCAAACGGAGAGATTCCATCTTTCCAGCCAATTCATAGATTCCTGACCGCGAGCTAATCTTAAAAACGTTCAATGTGCCCTAAAATTCTCAAACGGAGAGATTCCATCTTTCCAGCCAATTCATAGATTCCTGACCGCGAGCTCATGATTCGCCATTCCTGATTCCTGATTCATCATTCCTGTTTCCTGATTCATCATTCCTGATTCCTGATACATCATTCATCATTCCTGATTCATCATTCCTGATTCCTGATTCATCATTCCTGATTCCTGATTCATCATTCCTCATTCCTGATTCATCATTCCTCATTCCTGATTCATCATTCCTGATTCCTGATTCATCATTCCTCATTCCTGATTCATCATTACTGATTCCTGATTCATCATTCCTTATTCCTGATTCATCATTCCTGATTCCTGATTCATCATTCCTCATTCCTGATTCATCATTCCTTATTCCCGATTCATCATTCCTGATTCCTGATTCATCATTCCTGATTCCTGATTCATCATTCCTGATTCCTGATTCACCATTCCTGATACCTGATTCATCATTCCTCTTTCCTGATTCATCATTCCTGATTCATGATACATCATTCATCATTCCTGATTCATCATTCATCATTCATCATTCCTGATTGATCATTCCTTATTCCCGATTCATCATTCCTGATTCCTGATTCATCATTCCTGATTCCTGATTCATCATTCATCATTCCTGATTCATCATTCCTGATTCCTGATTCATCATTCCTGATTCCAGATTCATCAGTCCTGATTCATGATTCACCAATCCTGATTCCTGATTCATCATTCCTCTTTCCTGATTCATCATTCCTGATTCCTGATACATCATTCATCATTCCTGATTCATCATTCATCATTCCTGATTCATCATTCCTGATTCCTGATTTATCATTCCTGATTCATCATTCCTGATTCCTGATTCATCATTCCTGATTCCTGATTCATCATTCCTCATTCCTGATTCCTCATTCCTGATTCATCATTCCTGATTCCTGATTCATCATTCCTGATTCCTGATTGATCATTCCTGATTCCTGATTCATCATTCGTCATTCCTGATTGATCATTCATCATTCCTGATTCATCATTCTTGATTCCTGATTCATCATTCCTGATTCCTGATTCATCATTCAACATTCCTGATTCCTGATTCATCATTGCTGATTCCTGATTCATCATTCATCATTCCTGATTGATCATTCCTTATTCCCGATTCATCATTCCTGATTCCTGATTCATCATTCCTGATTCCTGATTCATCATTCCTGATTCATGATTCACCATTCCTGATTCCTGATTCATCATTCCTCTTTCCTGATTCATCATTCCTGATTCCTGTTACATCATTCATCATTCCTGATTCATCATTCATCATTCCTGATTCATCATTCCTGATTCCTGATTTATCATTCCTGATTCATCATTCCTGATTCCTGATTCGTCATTCCTGATTCCTGATTCATCATTCCTCATTCCTGATTCATCATTACTGATTCCTGATTCATCATTCCTGATTCCTGATTCATCATTCCTGATTCCTGATTCATCATTCCTCATTCCTGATTCATCATTCCTGATTCCTGATTCATCATTCCTGATTCCTGATTCCTCATTCACCATTCCTGATTCATCATTCCTGATTCCTGATTCATCATTCCTGATACATCATTCATCATTCCTGATTCATCATTCCTCATTCCTGATTCATTCAATGTGCCGTAAAATTCTCAAACGGAGAGATTCCATCTTTCCAGCCAATTCATAGATTCCTGACCGCGAGCTAATCTTAAAAACGTTCAATGTGCCGTAAAATTCTCAAACGGAGAGATTCCATCTTTCCAGCCAATTCATAGATTCCTGACCGCGAGCTAATCTTAAAAACGTTCAATGTGCCGTAAAATTCTCAAACGGAGAGATTCCATCTTTCCAGCCAATTCATAGATTCCTGACCGCGAGCTAATCTTAAAAACGTTCAATGTGCCGTAAAATTCTCAAACGGAGAGATTCCATCTTTCCAGCCAATTCATAGATTCCTGACCGCGAGCTAATCTTAAAAACGTTCAATGTGCCGTAAAATTCCCAAACGGAGAGATTCCATCTTTCCAGCCAATTCATAGATTCCTGACCGCGAGCTAATCTTAAAAACGTTCAATGTGCCCTAAAATTCTCAAACGGAGAGATTCCATCTTTCCAGCCAATTCATAGATTCCTGACCGCGAGCTAATCTTAAAAACGTTCAATGTGCCGTAAAATTCTCAAACGGAGAGATTCCATCTTTCCAGCCAATTCATAGATTCTGACCGCGAGCTAATCTTAAAAACGTTCAATGTGCCGTAAAATTCTCAAACGGAGAGATTCCATCTTTCCAGCCAATTCATAGATTCCTGACCGCGAGCTAATCTTAAAAACGTTCAATGTGCCGTAAAATTCTCAAACGGAGAGATTCCATCTTTCCAGCCAATTCATAGATTCCTGACCGCGAGCTAATCTTAAAAACGTTCAATGTGCCGTAAAATTCTCAAACGGAGAGATTCCATCTTTCCAGCCAATTCATAGATTCCTGACCGCGAGCTAATCTTAAAAACGTTCAATGTGCCGTAAAATTCTCAAACGGAGAGATTCCATCTTTCCAGCCAATTCATAGATTCCTGACCGCGAGCTAATCTTAAAAACGTTCAATGTGCCGTAAAATTCTCAAACGGAGAGATTCCATCTTTCCAGCCAATTCATAGATTCCTGACCGCGAGCTAATCTTAAAAACGTTCAATGTGCCGTAAAATTCTCAAACGGAGAGATTCCATCTTTCCAGCCAATTCATAGATTCCTGACCGCGAGCTAATCTTAAAAACGTTCAATGTGCCGTAAAATTCTCAAACGGAGAGATTCCATCTTTCCAGCCAATTCATAGATTCCTGACCGCGAGCTAATCTTAAAAACGTTCAATGTGCCGTAAAATTCTCAAACGGAGAGATTCCATCTTTCCAGCCAATTCATAGATTCCTGACCGCGAGCTAATCTTAAAAACGTTCAATGTGCCGTAAAATTCTCAAACGGAGAGATTCCATCTTTCCAGCCAATTCATAGATTCCTGACCGCGAGCTCATCTTAAAAACGTTCAATGTGCCGTAAAATTCTCAAACGGAGAGATTCCATCTTTCCAGCCAATTCATAGATTCCTGACCGCGAGCTAATCTTAAAAACGTTCAATGTGCCGTAAAATTCTCAAACGGAGAGATTCCATCTTTCAGGCCAATTCATAGATTCCTGACCGCGAGCTCATGATTCACCATTCCTGATTCCTGATTCATCATTCCTGTTTCCTGATTCATCATTCCTGATTCCTGATACATCATTCATCATTCCTGATTCATCATTCCTGATTCTGATTCATCATTCCTGATTCCTGATTCATCAGTCCTGATTCATGTTTCACCAATCTGATTCATCATTCCTGATTCCTGATACAT
>JAOWCC010001483.1:0-28040 GCA_030867875.1 Actinernus sp. WN-2022 | reverse complement strand
GAATCAGGAATGATGAATGATGAATCAGGAATCAGGAATGATGAATCAGGAATCAGGAATGATGAATCAGGAATGATGAATGATGAATCAGGAATGATGAATCAGGAATGATGAATCAGGAATGATGAATCAGGAATCAAGAATCAGGAATCAGGAATCAGGAATGATGAATCAGGAATGATGAATGATGAATCAGGAATGATGAATCAGGAATGATGAATCAGGAATGATGAATCAGGAATCAAGAATCAGGAATCAAGAATCAGGAATGATGAATGATGAATCAGGAATCAGGAATTGGATGAGATGATGAATCAGGAATCAGCAATGATGAATCAGGAATCAGGAATGATGAATCAGGAATGATGAATCAGGAATGATGAATCAGGAATGATGAATCAGGAATCAGGAATGATGAATGATGAATGAGGAATGATGAATCAGGAATGATGAATCAGGAATCAGGAATCAGGAATGATGAATCAGGAATCAGGAATCAGGAATGATGAATCAGGAATGATGAATGACGAATCAGGAATGATGAATGATGAATCAGGAATGATGAATGATGAATCAGGAATAAGGAATGATGAATCAGGAATGATGAATCAGGAATGATGAATGATGAATCAGGAATCAGGAATGATGAATCAGGAATGAGGAATGATGAATGATGAATCAGGAATAAGGAATGATGAATCAGGAATGATGAATCAGGAATGATGAATCAGGAATCAGGAATGATGAATGATGAATCAGGAATCAGCAATGATGAATCAGGAATGATGAATGATGAATCAGGAATGATGAATCATGAATCAGGAATGATGAATGATGAATCAGGAATCAGCAATGATGAATCAGAAATCAGGAATGATGAATTAGGAATGATGAATGATGAATCAGGAATGAGGAATCAGAAATGATGAATCAGGAATCAGGAATCAGGAGTGATTAATCAGGAATCAGGAATGATGAATCAAGAATCAGGAATGATGAATCAGGAATGAGGAATGATCAATCAGGAATGAGGAATGATCAATCAGGAATCAGGAATGATGAATCAGGAATCAGGAATGATGAATCAGGAATGATGAATGATGAATCAGGAATCAGGAATGATGACTTAGGAATCAGGAATGATGAATCAGGAATGATGAATGATGTATCAGGAATCAGGAATGATGAATCAGGAAAGAGGAATGACGAATCAGGAATCAGGAATGGTGAATCATGAATCAGGAATGATGAATCAGGAATGATGAATGATGAATCAGGAATGATGAATCAGGAATGATGAATCAGGAATCAGGAATCAGGAATGATGAATCAGGAATCAGGAATGATGAATGAGGAATGATGAATGATGAATCAGGAATAAGGAATGATGAATCAGGAATGATGAATCAGGAATGATGAATCAGGAATGATGAATGATGAATCAGGAATGATGAATCAGGAATGATGAATCAGGAATCAGGAATGATGAATGATGAATCAGGAATCAGCAATGATGAATCAGGAATGATGAATGATGAATCAGGAATGATGAATGATGAATCAGGAATGATGAATCAGGAATCAGGAATGATGAATCAGGAGAGATTCAATCTTGCCAGCAAATTCATAGATTCCAGCAAATTCATAGATGAATTGACGAATCAGGAATGATGAATGATGAATCAGGAATGATGAATGATGAATCAGGAATCAGGAATGATGAATCAGGAATCAGGAATTAGGAATGATGAATGACGAATCAGGAATGATGAATGATGAAATCAGGAATCAGGAATGATGAATCAGGAATGATGAATGATGAATCAGGAATGATGAATCAGAATGAATGAATCAGGAATCAGGAATCAGGAATGATGAATCAGGAATCAGGAATGATGAATCAGGAATGATGAATGATGAATCAGGAATAAGGAATGATGAATCAGGAATGATGAATCAGGAATGATGAATGATGAATCAGGAATCAGGAATGAATCAGAATCAGGAATGCAGGAATGATGAATGATGAATCAGGAATGATGAATCAGGAATGATGAATCAGGAATCAGGAATGATGAATGATGAATCAGGAATCGAATGAATCAGAATCAGGAATGATGAATCAGGAATGATGAATGATCAGGAATCAGGAATGATGAATCAGAATCAGGAATGATGAATGATGAATCAGGAATGATGAATGATGAATCAGGAATGATGAATCAGGAATTCAGGAATGATGAATCAGGAATGAGAATGGAATAAGGAATGAGAATCAGGAATGATGGAATCAGGAATAGGAATCAGGAATCAGGATGAATCAGGAATCATGAATGATGAATCAGGAATGATGAATGACGAATCAGGAATGAATCGAATGATGAATCAGGAATCAGGATGAATGATGAATCAGGAATGATGAATCAGGAATGATGAATCAGGAATCAGGAATCAGGAATGATGAATCAGGAATCAGGAATGATGAATCAGAATCAGGATTGATGAATCAGGAATGATGAATGATGAATCAGGAATGATGAATGATGAATCAGGAATGATGAATCAGAATGATGAATGATGAATCAGGAATCAGGAATGATGAATCAGGAATGAGGAATGATGAATGATGAATCAGGAATATGAATGATGAATCAGGAATGATGAATCAGGAATGATGAATGATGAATCAGCAATGATGAATGATGAATCAGGAATGATGAATCATGAATCAGATGATGATGAATGAATCAGGAATCGCAATGATGAATCAGAAATCAGGAATGATGAATCAGAATGATGAATGATGAATCAGGAATCAGGAATCAGGAACAGGAGTGATTAATCAGGAATCAGGAATGATGAATCAAGAATCAGGAATGATGAATCAGAAAGGAATGATCAATCAGGAAGATGATGAATCAGGAATGAGGAATGATGAATCAGGAATGAGGAATGATGAATCAGGAATGAGGAATTATGAATCAGGAATAGGAATGAATGATGAATCAGGAATGATGAATTAGGAATCAGGAATGATGAATGATGAATCAGGAATCAGGAATGATGAATCAGGAAAGAGGAATGATGAATCAGGAATCCGAATGATGAATCGATGAATCAGGAATCAGAATGATGAATGATGAATCAGGAATGATGAATCCAGGAATGATGAATCAGGAATCAGGAATCAGGAATGATGAATCAGGAATGATGAATCAGGAATCAGGAATGATGAATCAGGAATCAGGAATGATGAATGATGAATCAGGAATGATGATGAATCAGGAATGATGAATCAGGAATCATGAATGATGAATCAGGAATCAGGAATGATGAATGATGAATCAGGAAATGATGAATCAGGAATCAGGAATGATGAATGATGATGAATCAGGAAGATCAGGAATGATGAATGAATGAATCAGGAATGATGAATCAGGAATGATGAATGATGAATCAGGAATCAGGAATGATGAATCAGGAATCAGGAATGGATGAATCAGGAAAGAGGAATGATGAATCAGAATCAGGAATGGAATCAGGAATCAGGAATCAGGAATCAGGGAATCAGGAATGATGAATCAGGAATGATGAATGATGAATCAGGAATGATGAATGATGAATCAGGATCAGGATGAATGATGATGAATCAGGAATGATGAATCAGGAATGATCAGAATGATGAATCAGGAATCAGGAATGATGATCAGAATCAGGAATGATGAATGATGAATCAGGAATGATGGAATGATGAATCAGGAATGATGAATCAGGAATGATGAATGATGAATCAGGAATCAGGAAGATGATGAATCAGGAATGAGGAATGATGAATGATGAATCAGGAATAAGGAATGATGAATCAGGAATGATGAATCAGGAATGATGAATGATGAATCAGCAATGATGAATGATGAATCAGGAATGATGAATCATGAATCAGGAATGATGAATGATGAATCAGGAATCAGCAATGATGAATCAGAAATCAGGAACGATGAATCAGGAATGATGAATGATGAATCAGGAATCAGGAATCAGGAATGATGAATCAGGAATCAGGAATCAGGAGTGATTAATCAGGAATCAGGAATGATGAATCAAGAATCAGGAATGATGAATCAGGAATGAGGAATGATCAATCAGGAATGAGGAATGATCAATCAGAATGAGGAATGATGAATCAGGAATGAGGAATTATGAATCAGGAATGATGAATGATGAATCAGGAATCAGGAATGATGAATTAGGAATCAGGAATGATGAATCAGGAATGATGAATGATGTATCAGGAATCAGGAATGATGAATCAGGAAAGAGGAATGACGAATCAGGAATCCGGAATGGTGAATCATGAATCAGGAATGATGAATCAGGAATGATGAATGATGAATCAGGAATGATGAATCAGGAATGATGAATCAGGAATCAGGAATCAGGAATGATGAATCAGGAATCAGGAATGATGAATCAGGAATGATGAATGATGAATCAGGAATAAGGAATGATGAATCAGGAATGATGAATCAGGAATGATGAATGATGAATCAGGAATGATGAATGATGAATCAGGAATGATGAATCAGGAATCAGGAATGATGAATGATGAATCAGGAATCAGCAATGATGAATCAGGAATGATGAATGATGAATCAGGAATGATGAATCAGGAATCAGGAATGATGAATGATGAATCAGGAATGATGAATCAGAAACCAGGAATGATGAATGTTGAATCAGGAATCAGCAATGATGAATCAGAAATAAGGAATGATGAATCAGGAATGATGAATCAGGAATCAGGAATGATGAATGATGAATGATGAATCAGGAATGATGAATCAGGAATCAGGAATGATGAATCAGGAATCAGGAATGATGATTCAGGAATGATGAATCAGGAATGATGAATGATGAATCAGGAATGATGAATCAGGAATCAGGAATGATGAATGATGAATCAGGAATCAGGAGTCAGGAATGATGAATCAGGAATGATGAATAATGAATCAGGAATGATGAATCAGGAATGATGAATCAGGTATCAGGAATGATGAATGATGAATCAGGAATGATGAATCAGGAATGATGAATCAGGAATCAGGAATCAGGAATGATGAATCAGGAATCAGGAATCAGGAATGATGAATCAGGAATGATGAATGAAGAATCAGGAATGATGAATGATGAATCAGGAATGATGAATGATGAATCAGGAATCAGGAATGATGAATCAGGAATGATGAATGATGAATCAGGAATGATGAATCATGAATGATGAATCAGGAATCAGAAATCAGGAATGATGAATCAGGAATCAGGAATGATGAATCAGGAATGATGAATGATGAATCAGGAATAAGGAATGATGAATCAGGAATGATGAATCAGGAATGATGAATGATGAATCAGGAATGATGAACGATGAATCAGGAATGATTAATCAAGAATCAGGAATGATGAATGATGAATCAGGAATCAGCAATGATGAATCAGGAATGATGAATCAGGAATGATGAATGATGAATCAGGAATGATGAATGATGAATCAGGAATGATGAATCAGGAATCAGGAATGATGAATAATGAATCAGGAATCAGCAATGATGAATCAGAAATCAGGAATGATGAATCAGGAATGATGAATGATGAATCAGGAATGAGGAATCAGGACTGATCAATCAGGAATCAGGAATGATGAATCAGGAATGAGGAATGATGAATCAGGAATGATGAATGATGAATCAGGAATCAGGAATGATGAATCAGGAATGATGAATGATGTATCAGGAATCAGGAATGATGAATCAGGAAAGAGGAATGACGAATCAGGAATCAGGAATGGTGAATCATGAATCAGGAATGATGAATCAGGAATGATGAATGATGAATCAGGAATGATGAATCAGGAATGATGAATCAGGAATCAGGAATCAGGAATGATGAATCAGGAATCAGGAATGATGAATCAGGAATGATGAATGGTGAATCAGGAATAAGGAATGATGAATCAGGAATGATGAATCAGGAATGATGAATGATGAATCAGGAATGATGAATGATGAATCAGGAATGATGAATCAGGAATCAGGAATGATGAATGATGAATCAGGAATCAGCAATGATGAATCAGGAATGATGAATGATGAATCAGGAATGATGAATCAGGAATCAGGAATGATGAATGATGAATCAGGAATCAGCAATGATGAATCAGGAATGATGAATGATGAATCAGGAATGATCAATGATGAATCAGGAATGATGAATCAGGAATCAGGAATGATGAATGATGAATCAGGAATCAGCAATGATGAATCAGAAATCAGGAATGATGAATCAGGAATGATGAATGATGAATCAGGAATGAGGAATCAGGAATGATGAATCAGGAATCAGGAATCAGGAGTGATTAATCAGGAATCAGGAATGATGAATCAAGAATCAGGAATGATGAATCAGGAATGAGGAATGATCAATCAGGAATGAGGAATGATCAATCAGGAATCAGGAATGATGAATCAGGAATCAGGAATGATGAATCAGCAATGATGAATGATGAATCAGGAATCAGGAATGATGAATCAGGAATCAGGAATGATGAATCAGGAATGATGAATGATGAATCAGGAATCAGGAATGATGAATCAGGAATCAGGAATGATGAATCAGGAATGATGAATGATGAATCAGGAATGATGAATGATGAATCAGGAATCAGGAATGATGAAGTAGGAATCAGGAATGATGAATCAGGAATGATGAATGATGTATCAGGAATCAGGAATGATGAATCAGGAAAGAGGAATGACGAATCAGGAATCAGGAATGGTGAATCATGAATCAGGAATGATGAATCAGGAATGATGAATGATGAATCAGGAATGATGAATCAGGAATGATGAATCAGGAATCAGGAATCAGGAATGAAGAATCAGGAATCAGGAATGATGAATCAGGAATGATGAATGATGAATCAGGAATAAGGAATGATGAATCAGGAATGATGAATGATGAATCAGGAATGATGAATCAGGAATGATGAATCAGGAATCAGGAATGATGAATGATGAATCAGGAATCAGCAATGATGAATCAGGAATGATTGAATGATGAATCAGGAATGATGAATCAGGAATCAGGAATGATGAATCAGGAGAGATTCCATCTTGCCAGCAAATTCATAGATTCCAGCAAATTCATAGATGAATGACGAATCAGGAATGATGAATGATGAATGATGAATGATGAATCAGGAATGATGAATGATGAATCAGGAATCGGGAATGATGAATCAGGAATAAGGAATGACGAATCAGGTATGATGAATGATGAATCAGGAATGATGAATCAGGAATGATGAATCAGGAATGATGAATCAGGAATCAAGAATCAGGAATGATGAATCAGGAATAAGGAATGATGAATCAGGAATGATGAATGATGAGTCAGTAATCAGGAATGATGAATTAGGAATGATGAATCAGGAATGATGAATCAGGAATCAGGAATGATGAATCAGGAATGATGAATCAGAAACCAGGAATGATGAATGTTGAATCAGGAATCAGCAATGATGAATCAGAAATAAGGAATGATGAATCAGGAATGATGAATCAGGAATCAGGAATGATGAATGATGAATGATGAATCAGGAATGATGAATCAGGAATCAGGAATGATGAATCAGGAATCAGGAATGATGATTCAGGAATGATGAATCAGGAATGATGAATGATGAATCAGGAATGATGAATCAGGAATCAGGAATGATGAATGATGAATCAGGAATCAGGAGTCAGGAATGATGAATCAGGAATGATGAATAATGAATCAGGAATGATGAATCAGGAATGATGAATCAGGTATCAGGAATGATGAATGATGAATCAGGAATGATGAATCAGGAATGATGAATCAGGAATCAGGAATCAGGAATGATGAATCAGGAATCAGGAATCAGGAATGATGAATCAGGAATGATGAATGAAGAATCAGGAATGATGAATGATGAATCAGGAATGATGAATGATGAATCAGGAATCAGGAATGATGAATCAGGAATGATGAATGATGAATCAGGAATGATGAATCATGAATGATGAATCAGGAATCAGGAATCAGGAATGATGAATCAGGAATCAGGAATGATGAATCAGGAATGATGAATGATGAATCAGGAATAAGGAATGATGAATCAGGAATGATGAATCAGGAATGATGAATGATGAATCAGGAATGATGAACGATGAATCAGGAATGATTAATCAAGAATCAGGAATGATGAATGATGAATCAGGAATCAGCAATGATGAATCAGGAATGATGAATCAGGAATGATGAATGATGAATCAGGAATGATGAATGATGAATCAGGAATGATGAATCAGGAAATCAGGAATGATGAATAATGAATCAGGAATCAGCAATGATGAATCAGAAATCAGGAATGATGAAATCAGGAATGATGAATGATGAATCAGGAATGAGGAATCAGGACTGATCAATCAGGAATCAGGAATGATGAATCAGGAATGAGGAATGATGAATCAGGAATGATGAATGATGAATCAGGAATCAGGAATGATGAATCAGGAATGATGAATGATGTATCAGGAATCAGGAATGATGAATCAGGAAAGAGGAATGACGAATCAGGAATCAGGAATGGTGAATCATGAATCAGGAATGATGAATCAGGAATGATGAATGATGAATCAGGAATGATGAATCAGGAATGATGAATCAGGAATCAGGAATCAGGAATGATGAATCAGGAATCAGGAATGATGAATCAGGAATGATGAATGGTGAATCAGGAATAAGGAATGATGAATCAGGAATGATGAATCAGGAATGATGAATGATGAATCAGGAATGATGAATGATGAATCAGGAATGATGAATCAGGAATCAGGAATGATGAATGATGAATCAGGAATCAGCAATGATGAATCAGGAATGATGAATGATGAATCAGGAATGATGAATCAGGAATCAGGAATGATGAATGATGAATCAGGAATCAGCAATGATGAATCAGGAATGATCAATGATGAATCAGGAATGATGAATCAGGAATCAGGAATGATGAATGATGAATCAGGAATCAGCAATGATGAATCAGAATCAGGAATGATGAATCAGGAATGATGAATGATGAATCAGGAATGAGGAATCAGGAATGATGAATCAGGAATCAGGAATCAGGAGTGATTAATCAGGAATCAGGAATGATGAATCAAGAATCAGGAATGATGAATCAGGAATGAGGAATGATCAATCAGGAATGAGGAATGATCAATCAGGAATCAGGAATGATGAATCAGGAATCAGGAATGATGAATCAGCAATGATGAATGATGAATGAATCAGGAATCAGGAATGATGAATCAGGAATCAGGAATGATGAATCAGGAATGATGAATGATGAATCAGGAATCAGGAATGATGAATCAGGAATCAGGAATGATGAATCAGGAATGATGAATGATGAATCAGGAATGATGAATGATGAATCAGGAATCAGGAATGATGAATTAGGAATCAGGAATGATGAATCAGGAATGATGAATGATGTATCAGGAATCAGGAATGATGAATCAGGAAAGAGGAATGACGAATCAGGAATCAGGAATGGTGAATCATGAATCAGGAATGATGAATCAGGAATGATGAATGATGAATCAGGAATGATGAATCAGGAATGATGAATCAGGAATCAGGAATCAGGAATGAAGAATCAGGAATCAGGAATGATGAATCAGGAATGATGAATGATGAATCAGGAATAAGGAATGATGAATCAGGAATGATGAATGATGAATCAGGAATGATGAATCAGGAATGATGAATCAGGAATCAGGAATGATGAATGATGAATCAGGAATCAGCAATGATGAATCAGGAATGATGAATGATGAATCAGGAATGATGAATCAGGAATCAGGAATGATGAATCAGGAGAGATTCCATCTTGCCAGCAAATTCATAGATTCCAGCAAATTCATAGATGAATGACGAATCAGGAATGATGAATGATGAATGATGAATGATGAATCAGGAATGATGAATGATGAATCAGGAATCGGGAATGATGAATCAGGAATAAGGAATGATGAATCAGGTATGATGAATGATGAATCAGGAATGATGAATCAGGAATGATGAATCAGGAATGATGAATCAGGAATCAAGAATCAGGAATGATGAATCAGGAATAAGGAATGATGAATCAGGAATGATGAATGATGAGTCAGTAATCAGGAATGATGAATTAGGAATGATGAATCAGGAATGATGAATCAGGAATCAGGAATGATGAATCAGGAATCAGGAATGATGATTCAGCAATGATGAATCAGGAATGATGAATGATGAATCAGGAATGATGAATCAGGAATCAGGAATGATGAATGATGAATCAGGAATCAGGAATCAGGAATGATGAATCAGGAATGGTGAATCAGGAATCAGGAATCAGGAATCAGGAATCAGGAATCAGGAATGATGAATCAGGAATGATGAATGACGAATCAGGAATGATGAATGATGAATCAGGAATCAGGAATGATGAATCAGGAATCAGGAATGATGAATCAGGAATGATGAATGATGAATCAGGAATGATGAATCAGGAATGATGAATCAGGAATGATGAATCAGGAATCAAGAATCAGGAATCAGGAATCAGGAATGATGAATCAGGAATGATGAATGATGAATCAGGAATGATGAATCAGGAATGATGAATCAGGAATCAGGAATGATGAATGATGAATGAGGAATGATGAATCAGGAATGATGAATCAGGAATCAGGAATCAGGAATGATGAATCAGGAATCAGGAATCAGGAATGATGAATCAGGAATGATGAATGACGAATCAGGAATGATGAATCAGGAATGATGAATGATGAATCAGGAGAGATTCCATCTTGCCAGCAAATTCATAGATTCCAGCAAATTCATAGATGAATGACGAATCAGGAATGATGAATGATGAATGATGAATGATGAATCAGGAATGATGAATGATGAATCAGGAATCAGGAATGATGAATCAGGAATCAGGAATCAGGAATGATGAATGACGAATCAGGAATGATGAATGATGAATCAGGAATCAGGAATGATGAATCAGGAATGATGAATGATGAATCAGGAATGATGAATCAGGAATGATGAATCAGGAATCAGGAATCAGGAATGATGAATCAGGAATCAGGAATGATGAATCAGGAATGATGAATGATGAATCAGGAATAAGGAATGATGAATCAGGAATGATGAATCAGGAATGATGAATGATGAATCAGGAATCAGGAATGATGAATCAGGAATGAGGAATGATGAATGATGAATCAGGAATAAGGAATGATGAATCAGGAATGATGAATCAGGAATCAGGAATGATGAATTATGAATCAGGAATCAGCAATGATGAATCAGAAATCAGGAATGATGAATCAGGAATGATGAATGATGAATCAGGAATGATGAATCAGGAATCAGGAATGATGAATGATGAATCAGGAATCAACAATGATGAATCAGGAATGATGAATGATGAATCAGGAATGATGAATCAGGAATGATGAATCAGGAATCAGGAATGATGAATGATGAATCAGGAAAGAGGAATGATGAATCAGGAATCAGGAATGGTGAATCAGGAATCAGGAATCAGGAATCAGGAATCAGGAATCAGGAATCAGGAATGATGAATCAGGAATGATGAATGACGAATCAGGAATGATGAATGATGAATCAGGAATAAGGAATGATGAATCAGGAATGATGAATCAGGAATGATGAATGATGAATCAGCAATGAGGAATGATGAATCAGGAATGAGGAATTATGAATCAGGAATGATGAATGATGAATCAGGAATCAGGAATGATGAATTAGGAATCAGGAATGATGAATCAGGAATGATGAATCAGGTATCAGGAATGATGAATGATGAATCAGGAATGATGAATCAGGAATGATGAATCAGGAATCAGGAATCAGGAATGATGAATCAGGAATCAGGAATCAGGAATGATGAATCAGGAATGATGAATGAAGAATCAGGAATGATGAATGATGAATCAGGAATGATGAATGATGAATCAGGAATCAGGAATGATGAATCAGGAATGATGAATGATGAATCAGGAATGATGAATCATGAATGATGAATCAGGAATCAGGAATCAGGAATGATGAATCAGGAATCAGGAATGATGAATCAGGAATGATGAATGATGAATCAGGAATAAGGAATGATGAATCAGGAATGATGAATCAGGAATGATGAATGATGAATCAGGAATGATGAACGATGAATCAGGAATGATGAATCAAGAATCAGGAATGATGAATGATGAATCAGGAATCAGCAATGATGAATCAGGAATGATGAATCAGGAATGATGAATGATGAATCAGGAATGATGAATGATGAATCAGGAATGATGAATCAGGAATCAGGAATGATGAATAATGAATCAGGAATCAGCAATGATGACAATCAGAAATCAGGAATGATGAATCAGGAATGATGAATGATGAATCAGGAATGAGGAATCAGGACTGATCAATCAGGAATCAGGAATGATGAATCAGGAATGAGGAATGATGAATCAGGAATGATGAATGATGAATCAGGAATCAGGAATGATGAATCAGGAATGATGAATGATGTATCAGGAATCAGGAATGATGAATCAGGAAAGAGGAATGACGAATCAGGAATCAGGAATGGTGAATCATGAATCAGGAATGATGAATCAGGAATGATGAATGATGAATCAGGAATGATGAATCAGGAATGATGAATCAGGAATCAGGAATCAGGAATGATGAATCAGGAATCAGGAATGATGAATCAGGAATGATGAATGGTGAATCAGGAATAAGGAATGATGAATCAGGAATGATGAATCAGGAATGATGAATGATGAATCAGGAATGATGAATGATGAATCAGGAATGATGAATCAGGAATCAGGAATGATGAATGATGAATCAGGAATCAGCAATGATGAATCAGGAATGATGAGATGAATCAGATGATGAATCAGGAATGATGATGAATGAATGATGAATCAGGAATCAGCAATGATGATGAATCAGGAATGATGAATGATGAATCAGGAATGATGAATGATGAATCAGGAATGATGAATGATGAATCAGAATCGATGAATGATGAATCAGGAATCAGGAATGATGAATCAGGAATGAATGAATCAGGAATGATGAATCAGGAATGATGAATGATGAATCAGGAATGAGGAATCAGGAAGATGAATGAATCAGGAATCAGAGAATCAGGAATGATGAATCAGGAATGAGGAATGATGAATGTCAGGAATCAGGAATGATGAATCAGGAATGAATGATGAATCAGGAATGAGGAATGATGAATCAGGAATCAGGAATGATGAATGATGAATCAGGAATGATGAATCAGGAATCAGGAATGATGAATCAGGAATGATGAATGATGAATGATGAATCAGGAATGATGAATCAGGAATCAGGAATGATGAATCAGGAATCAGGAATGATGAATCAGGAATGATGAATCAGGAATGCAGGAATGATGAATCAGGAATGATGATGGAATCAGGAATCAGGAATGATGAATCAGGAATCAGGAGTCAGGAATGATGAATCAGGAATGATGAATAATGAATCAGGAATGATGAATCAGGAATGATGAATCAGGATGATGCAGGAATGATGAATGATGAATCAGGAATGATGAATCGATGAATCAGGAATCAGGAATGATGAATCAGGAATCAGGAATCAGGAATGATGAATCAGGAATGATGAATGAAGAATCAGGAATGATGAATGATGAATCAGGAATGATGAATGATGAATCAGGAATCAGGAATGATGAATCAGGAATGATGAATGATGAATCAGGAATGATGAATCATGAATGATGAATCAGGAATCAGGAATCAGGAATGATGAATCAGGAATCAGGAATGATGAATCAGGAATGATGAATGATGAATCAGGAATAAGGAATGATGAATCAGGAATGATGAATCAGGAATGATGAATGATGAATCAGGAATGATGAACGATGAATCAGGAATGATTAATCAAGAATCAGGAATGATGAATGATGAATCAGGAATCAGCAATGATGAATCAGGAATGATGAATCAGGAATGATGAATGATGAATCAGGAATGATGAATGATGAATCAGGAATGATGAATCAGGAATCAGGAATGATGAATAATGAATCAGGAATCAGCAATGATGAATCAGAAATCAGGAATGATGAATCAGGAATGATGAATGATGAATCAGGAATGAGGAATCAGGACTGATCAATCAGGAATCAGGAATGATGAATCAGGAATGAGGAATGATGAATCAGGAATGATGAATGATGAATCAGGAATCAGGAATGATGAATCAGGAATGATGAATGATGTATCAGGAATCAGGAATGATGAATCAGGAAAGAGGAATGACGAATCAGGAATCAGGAATGGTGAATCATGAATCAGGAATGATGAATCAGGAATGATGAATGATGAATCAGGAATGATGAATCAGGAATGATGAATCAGGAATCAGGAATCAGGAATGATGAATCAGGAATCAGGAATGATGAATCAGGAATGATGAATGGTGAATCAGGAATAAGGAATGATGAATCAGGAATGATGAATCAGGAATGATGAATGATGAATCAGGAATGATGAATGATGAATCAGGAATGATGAATCAGGAATCAGGAATGATGAATGATGAATCAGGAATCAGCAATGATGAATCAGGAATGATGAATGATGAATCAGGAATGATGAATCAGGAATCAGGAATGATGAATGATGAATCAGGAATCAGCAATGATGAATCAGGAATGATGAATGATGAATCAGGAATGATCAATGATGAATCAGGAATGATGAATCAGGAATCAGGAATGATGAATGATGAATCAGGAATCAGCAATGATGAATCAGAAATCAGGAATGATGAATCAGGAATGATGAATGATGAATCAGGAATGAGGAATCAGGAATGATGAATCAGGAATCAGGAATCAGGAGTGATTAATCAGGAATCAGGAATGATGAATCAAGAATCAGGAATGATGAATCAGGAATGAGGAATGATCAATCAGGAATGAGGAATGATCAATCAGGAATCAGGAATGATGAATCAGGAATCAGGAATGATGAATCAGGAATCAGGAATGATGAATCAGCAATGATGAATGATGAATCAGGAATCAGGAATGATGAATCAGGAATCAGGAATGATGAATCAGGAATGATGAATGATGAATCAGGAATCAGGAATGATGAATCAGGAATCAGGAATGATGAATCAGGAATGATGAATGATGAATCAGGAATGATGAATGATGAATCAGGAATCAGGAATGATGAATTAGGAATCAGGAATGATGAATCAGGAATGATGAATGATGTATCAGGAATCAGGAATGATGAATCAGGAAAGAGGAATGACGAATCAGGAATCAGGAATGGTGAATCATGAATCAGGAATGATGAATCAGGAATGATGAATGATGAATCAGGAATGATGAATCAGGAATGATGAATCAGGAATCAGGAATCAGGAATGAAGAATCAGGAATCAGGAATGATGAATCAGGAATGATGAATGATGAATCAGGAATAAGGAATGATGAATCAGGAATGATGAATGATGAATCAGGAATGATGAATCAGGAATGATGAATCAGGAATCAGGAATGATGAATGATGAATCAGGAATCAGCAATGATGAATCAGGAATGATGAATCAGGAGAGATTCCATCTTGCCAGCAAATTCATAGATTCCAGCAAATTCATAGATGAATGACGAATCAGGAATGATGAATGATGAATGATGAATGATGAATCAGGAATGATGAATGATGAATCAGGAATCGGGAATGATGAATCAGGAATAAGGAATGATGAATCAGGTATGATGAATGATGAATCAGGAATGATGAATCAGGAATGATGAATCAGGAATGATGAATCAGGAATCAAGAATCAGGAATGATGAATCAGGAATAAGGAATGATGAATCAGGAATGATGAATGATGAGTCAGTAATCAGGAATGATGAATTAGGAATGATGAATCAGGAATGATGAATCAGGAATCAGGAATGATGAATCAGGAATCAGGAATGATGATTCAGCAATGATGAATCAGGAATGATGAATGATGAATCAGGAATGATGAATCAGGAATCAGGAATGATGAATGATGAATCAGGAATCAGGAATCAGGAATGATGAATCAGGAATGGTGAATCAGGAATCAGGAATCAGGAATCAGGAATCAGGAATCAGGAATGATGAATCAGGAATGATGAATGACGAATCAGGAATGATGAATGATGAATCAGGAATCAGGAATGATGAATCAGGAATCAGGAATGATGAATCAGGAATGATGAATGATGAATCAGGAATGATGAATCAGGAATGATGAATCAGGAATGATGAATCAGGAATCAAGAATCAGGAATCAGGAATCAGGAATGATGAATCAGGAATGATGAATGATGAATCAGGAATGATGAATCAGGAATGATGAATCAGGAATCAGGAATGATGAATGATGAATGAGGAATGATGAATCAGGAATGATGAATCAGGAATCAGGAATCAGGAATGATGAATCAGGAATCAGGAATCAGGAATGATGAATCAGGAATGATGAATGACGAATCAGGAATGATGAATCAGGAATGATGAATGATGAATCAGGAGAGATTCCATCTTGCCAGCAAATTCATAGATTCCAGCAAATTCATAGATGAATGACGAATCAGGAATGATGAATGATGAATGATGAATGATGAATCAGGAATGATGAATGATGAATCAGGAATCAGGAATGATGAATCAGGAATCAGGAATCAGGAATGATGAATGACGAATCAGGAATGATGAATGATGAATCAGGAATCAGGAATGATGAATCAGGAATGATGAATGATGAATCAGGAATGATGAATCAGGAATGATGAATCAGGAATCAGGAATCAGGAATGATGAATCAGGAATCAGGAATGATGAATCAGGAATGATGAATGATGAATCAGGAATAAGGAATGATGAATCAGGAATGATGAATCAGGAATGATGAATGATGAATCAGGAATCAGGAATGATGAATCAGGAATGAGGAATGATGAATGATGAATCAGGAATAAGGAATGATGAATCAGGAATGATGAATCAGGAATCAGGAATGATGAATTATGAATCAGGAATCAGCAATGATGAATCAGAAATCAGGAATGATGAATCAGGAATGATGAATGATGAATCAGGAATGATGAATCAGGAATCAGGAATGATGAATGATGAATCAGGAATCAACAATGATGAATCAGGAATGATGAATGATGAATCAGGAATGATGAATCAGGAATGATGAATCAGGAATCAGGAATGATGAATGATGAATCAGGAAAGAGGAATGATGAATCAGGAATCAGGAATGGTGAATCAGGAATCAGGAATCAGGAATCAGGAATCAGGAATCAGGAATCAGGAATGATGAATCAGGAATGATGAATGACGAATCAGGAATGATGAATGATGAATCAGGAATAAGGAATGATGAATCAGGAATGATGAATCAGGAATGATGAATGATGAATCAGCAATGAGGAATGATGAATCAGGAATGAGGAATTATGAATCAGGAATGATGAATGATGAATCAGGAATCAGGAATGATGAATTAGGAATCAGGAATGATGAATCAGGAATGATGAATCAGGTATCAGGAATGATGAATGATGAATCAGGAATGATGAATCAGGAATGATGAATCAGGAATCAGGAATCAGGAATGATGAATCAGGAATCAGGAATCAGGAATGATGAATCAGGAATGATGAATGAAGAATCAGGAATGATGAATGATGAATCAGGAATGATGAATGATGAATCAGGAATCAGGAATGATGAATCAGGAATGATGAATGATGAATCAGGAATGATGAATCATGAATGATGAATCAGGAATCAGGAATCAGGAATGATGAATCAGGAATCAGGAATGATGAATCAGGAATGATGAATGATGAATCAGGAATAAGGAATGATGAATCAGGAATGATGAATCAGGAATGATGAATGATGAATCAGGAATGATGAACGATGAATCAGGAATGATGAATCAAGAATCAGGAATGATGAATGATGAATCAGGAATCAGCAATGATGAATCAGGAATGATGAATCAGGAATGATGAATGATGAATCAGGAATGATGAATGATGAATCAGGAATGATGAATCAGGAATCAGGAATGATGAATAATGAATCAGGAATCAGCAATGATGAATCAGAAATCAGGAATGATGAATCAGGAATGATGAATGATGAATCAGGAATGAGGAATCAGGACTGATCAATCAGGAATCAGGAATGATGAATCAGGAATGAGGAATGATGAATCAGGAATGATGAATGATGAATCAGGAATCAGGAATGATGAATCAGGAATGATGAATGATGTATCAGGAATCAGGAATGATGAATCAGGAAAGAGGAATGACGAATCAGGAATCAGGAATGGTGAATCATGAATCAGGAATGATGAATCAGGAATGATGAATGATGAATCAGGAATGATGAATCAGGAATGATGAATCAGGAATCAGGAATCAGGAATGATGAATCAGGAATCAGGAATGATGAATCAGGAATGATGAATGGTGAATCAGGAATAAGGAATGATGAATCAGGAATGATGAATCAGGAATGATGAATGATGAATCAGGAATGATGAATGATGAATCAGGAATGATGAATCAGGAATCAGGAATGATGAATGATGAATCAGGAATCAGCAATGATGAATCAGGAATGATGAATGATGAATCAGGAATGATGAATCAGGAATCAGGAATGATGAATGATGAATCAGGAATCAGCAATGATGAATCAGGAATGATGAATGATGAATCAGGAATGATCAATGATGAATCAGGAATGATGAATCAGGAATCAGGAATGATGAATGATGAATCAGGAATCAGCAATGATGAATCAGAAATCAGGAATGATGAATCAGGAATGATGAATGATGAATCAGGAATGAGGAATCAGGAATGATGAATCAGGAATCAGGAATCAGGAGTGATTAATCAGGAATCAGAAATGATGAATCAAGAATCAGGAATGATGAATCAGGAATGAGGAATGATCAATCAGGAATGAGGAATGATCAATCAGGAATCAGGAATGATGAATCAGGAATCAGGAATGATGAATCAGGAATGATGAATGATGAATCAGGAATCAGGAATGATGAATCAGGAATCAGGAATGATGAATCAGGAATGATGAATGATGTATCAGGAATCAGGAATGATGAATCAGGAAAGAGGAATGACGAATCAGGAATCAGGAATTGTGAATCATGAATCAGGAATGATGAATCAGGAATGATGAATGATGAATCAGGAATGATGAATCAGGAATGATGAATCAGGAATCAGGAATGATGAATCAGGAATGATGAATGATGAATCAGGAATAAGGAATGATGAATCAGGAATGATGAATCAGGAATGATGAATGATGAATGATGAATGATGAATCAGGAATGATGAATGATGAATCAGGAATCAGGAATGATGAATCAGGAATCAGGAATCAGGAATGATGAATGACGAATCAGGAATGATGAATGATGAATCAGGAATCAGGAATGATGAATCAGGAATGATGAATGATGAATCAGGAATGATGAATCAGGAATGATGAATCAGGAATCAGGAATCAGGAATGATGAATCAGGAATCAGGAATGATGAATCAGGAATGATGAATGATGAATCAGGAATAAGGAATGATGAATCAGGAATGATGAATCAGGAATGATGAATGATGAATCAGGAATCAGGAATGATGAATCAGGAATGAGGAATGATGAGTGATGAATCAGGAATAAGGAATGATGAATCAGGAATGATGAATCAGGAATCAGGAATGATGAATGATGAATCAGGAATCAGCAATGATGAATCAGAAATCAGGAATGATGAATCAGGAATGATGAATGATGAATCAGGAATGATGAATCAGGAATCAGGAATGATGAATGATGAATCAGGAATCAGCAATGATGAATCAGGAATGATGAATGATGAATCAGGAATGATGAATGATGAATCAGGAATGATGAATCAGGAATCAGGAATGATGCATGATGAATCAGCAATCAGCAATGATGAATCAGAAATCAGGAATGATGAATCAGGAATGATGAATGATGAATCAGGCATGAGGAATCAGGAATGATGAATCAGGAATCAGGAATCAGGAGTGATTAATCAGGAATCAGGAATGATGAATCAAGAATCAGGAATGATGAATCAGGAATGAGGAATGATCAATCAGGAATGAGGAATGATGAATCAGGAATGAGGAATGATGAATCAGGAATGAGGAATGATGAATCAGGAATGATGAATGATGAATCAGGAATCAGGAATGATGAATCAGGAATCAGGAATGATGAATCAGGAATGATGAATGATGTATCAGGAATCAGGAATGATGAATCAGGAAAGAGGAATGACGAATCAGGAATCAGGAATGGTGAATCATGAATCAGGAATGATGACTCCGGAATCAGGAATGATGAAACAGGAATCAGGAATGATGAATCAGGAATGATGAATCAGGAATGATGAATCAGGAATCAGTAATGATGAATCAGGAATCAGGAATGATGAATGATGAATCAGGAATCAGCAATGATGAATCAGGAATGATGAATGATGAATCAGGAATGATGAATCAGGAATCAGGAATGATGAATGATGAATCAGGAATCAGCAATGATGAATCAGGAATCAGCAATGATGAATCAGGAATCAGGAATCAGGAATCAGGAGTGATTAATCAGGAATCAGGAATGATCAATCAGGAATCAGGAATGATCAATCAGGAATCAGGAATGATCAATCAGGAAAGAGGAATGATGAATCAGGAATCAGGAATGATGAATCAGGAATGATGAATGATGAATCAGGAATGATGAATCAGGAATGATGAATCAGGAATCAGGAATGATGAATGATGAATCAGGAAAGAGGAATGATGAATCAGGAGTCAGGAATGGTGAATCAGGAATCAGGAATCAGGAATCAGGAATCAGGAATCAGGAATCAGGAATGATGAATGATGAATCAGGAATGATCAATGATGAATCAGGAATGATGAATCAGGAATCAGGAATGATGAATGATGTATCAGGAATCAGGAATGATGAATCAGGAATGATGAATGACGAATCAGGAATGATGAATGATGAATCAGGAATGATGAATGATGAATCAGGAATCAGGAATAAGGAATGATGAATCAGGAATGATGAATCAGGAATGATGAATGATGAATCAGGAATGATGAATGATGAATCAGGAATGATGAATCAGGAATCAGGAATGATGAATGATGAATCAGGAATCAGCAATGATGAATCAGGAATGATGAATGATGAATCAGGAATGATGAATCAGGAATCAGGAATGATGAATGATGAATCAGGAATCAGCAATGATGAATCAGGAATGATGAATGATGAATCAGGAATGATCAATGATGAATCAGGAATGATGAATCAGGAATCAGGAATGATGAATGATGAATCAGGAATCAGCAATGATGAATCAGAAATCAGGAATGATGAATCAGGAATGATGAATGATGAATCAGGAATGAGGAATCAGGAATGATGAATCAGGAATCAGGAATCAGGAGTGATTAATCAGGAATCAGGAATGATGAATCAAGAATCAGGAATGATGAATCAGGAATGAGGAATGATCAATCAGGAATGAGGAATGATCAATCAGGAATCAGGAATGATGAATCAGGAATCAGGAATGATGAATCAGGAATGATGAATGATGAATCAGGAATCAGGAATGATGAATCAGGAATCAGGAATGATGAATCAGGAATGATGAATGATGTATCAGGAATCAGGAATGATGAATCAGGAAAGAGGAATGACGAATCAGGAATCAGGAATGGTGAATCATGAATCAGGAATGATGAATCAGGAATGATGAATGATGAATCAGGAATGATGAATCAGGAATGATGAATCAGGAATCAGGAATGATGAATCAGGAATGATGAATGATGAATCAGGAATAAGGAATGATGAATCAGGAATGATGAATCAGGAATGATGAATGATGAATCAGGAATGATGAATGATGAATCAGGAATGATGAATCAGGAATCAGGAATGATGAATGATGAATCAGGAATCAGCAATGATGAATCAGGAATGATGAATGATGAATCAGGAATGATGAATCAGGAATGATGAATCAGGAATCAGGAATGATGAATGATGAATCAGGAATCAGCAATGATGAATCAGGAATGATGAATGATGAATCAGGAATGATGAATCAGGAATCAGGAATGATGAATCAGGAGAGATTCCATCTTGCCAGCAAATTCATAGATTCCAGCAAATTCATAGATGAATGACGAATCAGGAATGATGAATGATGAATGATGAATGATGAATCAGGAATGATGAATGATGAATCAGGAATCAGGAATGATGAATCAGGAATCAGGAATCAGGAATGATGAATGACGAATCAGGAATGATGAATGATGAATCAGGAATCAGGAATGATGAATCAGGAATGATGAATGATGAATCAGGAATGATGAATCAGGAATGATGAATCAGGAATCAGGAATCAGGAATGATGAATCAGGAATCAGGAATGATGAATCAGGAATGATGAATGATGAATCAGGAATAAGGAATGATGAATCAGGAATGATGAATCAGGAATGATGAATGATGAATCAGGAATCAGGAATGATGAATCAGGAATGAGGAATGATGAATGATGAATCAGGAATAAGGAATGATGAATCAGGAATGATGAATCAGGAATCAGGAATGATGAATGATGAATCAGGAATCAGCAATGATGAATCAGAAATCAGGAATGATGAATCAGGAATGATGAATGATGAATCAGGAATGATGAATCAGGAATCAGGAATGATGAATGATGAATCAGGAATCAGCAATGATGAATCAGGAATGATGAATGATGAATCAGGAATGATGAATGATGAATCAGGAATGATGAATCAGGAATCAGGAATGATGCATGATGAATCAGCAATCAGCAATGATGAATCAGAAATCAGGAATGATGAATCAGGAATGATGAATGATGAATCAGGCATGAGGAATCAGGAATGAGGAATCAGGAATCAGGAATCAGGAGTGATTAATCAGGAATCAGGAATGATGAATCAAGAATCAGGAATGATGAATCAGGAATGAGGAATGATCAATCAGGAATGAGGAATGATGAATCAGGAATGAGGAATGATGAATCAGGAATGAGGAATGATGAATCAGGAATGATGAATGATGAATCAGGAATCAGGAATGATGAATCAGGAATCAGGAATGATGAATCAGGAATGATGAATCAGGAATGATGAATGACGAATCAGGAATGATGAATGATGAATCAGGAATGATGAATGATGAATCAGGAATCAGGAAAAAGGAATGATGAATCAGGAATGATGAATCAGGAATGATGAATGATGAATCAGGAATGATGAATGATGAATCAGGAATGATGAATCAGGAATCAGGAATGATGAATGATGAATCAGGAATCAGCAATGATGAATCAGGAATGATGAATGATGAATCAGGAATGATGAATCAGGAATCAGGAATGATGAATGATGAATCAGGAATCAGCAATGATGAATCAGGAATGATGAATGATGAATCAGGAATGATCAATGATGAATCAGGAATGATGAATCAGGAATCAGGAATGATGAATGATGAATCAGGAATCAGCAATGATGAATCAGAAATCAGGAATGATGAATCAGGAATGATGAATGATGAATCAGGAATGAGGAATCAGGAATGATGAATCAGGAATCAGGAATCAGGAGTGATTAATCAGGAATCAGGAATGATGAATCAAGAATCAGGAATGATGAATCAGGAATGAGGAATGATCAATCAGGAATGAGGAATGATCAATCAGGAATCAGGAATGATGAATCAGGAATCAGGAATGATGAATCAGGAATGATGAATGATGAATCAGGAATCAGGAATGATGAATCAGGAATCAGGAATGATGAATCAGGAATGATGAATGATGTATCAGGAATCAGGAATGATGAATCAGGAAAGAGGAATGACGAATCAGGAATCAGGAATGGTGAATCATGAATCAGGAATGATGAATCAGGAATGATGAATCAGGAATGATGAATCAGGAATCAGGAATGATGAATCAGGAATGATGAATGATGAATCAGGAATAAGGAATGATGAATCAGGAATGATGAATCAGGAATGATGAATGATGAATCAGGAATGATGAATGATGAATCAGGAATGATGAATCAGGAATCAGGAATGATGAATGATGAATCAGGAATCAGCAATGATGAATCAGGAATGATGAATGATGAATCAGGAATGATGAATCAGGAATGATGAATCAGGAATCAGGAATGATGAATGATGAATCAGGAATCAGCAATGATGAATCAGGAATGATGAATGATGAATCAGGAATGATGAATCAGGAATCAGGAATGATGAATCAGGAGAGATTCCATCTTGCCAGCAAATTCATAGATTCCAGCAAATTCATAGATGAATGACGAATCAGGAATGATGAATGATGAATGATGAATGATGAATCAGGAATGATGAATGATGAATCAGGAATCAGGAATGATGAATCAGGAATCAGGAATCAGGAATGATGAATGACGAATCAGGAATGATGAATGATGAATCAGGAATCAGGAATGATGAATCAGGAATGATGAATGATGAATCAGGAATGATGAATCAGGAATGATGAATCAGGAATCAGGAATCAGGAATGATGAATCAGGAATCAGGAATGATGAATCAGGAATGATGAATGATGAATCAGGAATAAGGAATGATGAATCAGGAATGATGAATCAGGAATGATGAATGATGAATCAGGAATCAGGAATGATGAATCAGGAATGAGGAATGATGAATGATGAATCAGGAATAAGGAATGATGAATCAGGAATGATGAATCAGGAATCAGGAATGATGAATGATGAATCAGGAATCAGCAATGATGAATCAGAAATCAGGAATGATGAATCAGGAATGATGAATGATGAATCAGGAATGATGAATCAGGAATCAGGAATGATGAATGATGAATCAGGAATCAGCAATGATGAATCAGGAATGATGAATGATGAATCAGGAATGATGAATGATGAATCAGGAATGATGAATCAGGAATCAGGAATGATGCATGATGAATCAGCAATCAGCAATGATGAATCAGAAATCAGGAATGATGAATCAGGAATGATGAATGATGAATCAGGCATGAGGAATCAGGAATGATGAATCAGGAATCAGGAATCAGGAGTGATTAATCAGGAATCAGGAATGATGAATCAAGAATCAGGAATGATGAATCAGGAATGAGGAATGATCAATCAGGAATGAGGAATGATGAATCAGGAATGAGGAATGATGAATCAGGAATGAGGAATGATGAATCAGGAATGATGAATGATGAATCAGGAATCAGGAATGATGAATCAGGAATCAGGAATGATGAATCAGGAATGATGAATGATGTATCAGGAATCAGGAATGATGAATCAGGAAAGAGGAATGACGAATCAGGAATCAGGAATGGTGAATCATGAATCAGGAATGATGAATCCGGAATCAGGAATGATGAAACAGGAATCAGGAATGATGAATCAGGAATGATGAATCAGGAATGATGAATCAGGAATCAGTAATGATGAATCAGGAATCAGGAATGATGAATGATGAATCAGGAATCAGCAATGATGAATCAGGAATGATGAATGATGAATCAGGAATGATGAATCAGGAATTAGGAATGATGAATGATGAATCAGGAATCAGCAATGATGAATCAGGAATCAGCAATGATGAATCAGGAATCAGGAATCAGGAATCAGGAGTGATTAATCAGGAATCAGGAATGATCAATCAGGAATCAGGAATGATCAATCAGGAATCAGGAATGATCAATCAGGAAAGAGGAATGATGAATCAGGAATCAGGAATGATGAATCAGGAATGATGAATGATGAATCAGGAATGATGAATCAGGAATGATGAATCAGGAATCAGGAATGATGAATGATGAATCAGGAAAGAGGAATGATGAATCAGGAGTCAGGAATGGTGAATCAGGAATCAGGAATCAGGAATCAGGAATCAGGAATCAGGAATCAGGAATCAGGAATGATGAATCAGGAATGATGAATCAGGAATGATGAATGACGAATCAGGAATGATGAATGATGAATCAGGAATGATGAATGATGAATCAGGAATGATGAATCAGGAATGATGAATCAGGAATCAGGAATCAGGAATGATGAATCAGGAATCAGGAATGATGAATCAGGAATGATGAATGATGAATCAGGAATCAGGAATGATGAATCAGGAATGATGAATCAGGAATGATGAATGATGAATCAGGGATCAGGAATGATGAATCAGGAATGAGGAATGATGAATGATGAATCAGGAATAAGGAATGATGAATCAGGAATGATGTATCAGGAATCAGGAATGATGAATCAGGAAAGAGGAATGACGAATCAGGAATCCGGAATGGTGAATCATGAATCAGGAATGATGAATCAGGAATGATGAATGATGAATCAGGAATGATGAATCAGGAATCAGGAATCAGGAATCAGGAATCAGGAATGATGAATCAGGAATCAGGAATGATGAATCAGGAATGATGAATGATGAATCAGGAATAAGGAATGATGAATCAGGAATGATGAATCAGGAATGATGAATGATGAATCAGGAATGATGAATGATGAATCAGGAATGATGAATCAGGAATCAGGAATGATGAATGATGAATCAGGAATCAGCAATGATGAATCAGGAATGATGAATGATGAATCAGGAATGATGAATCAGGAATCAGGAATGATGAATCAGGAGAGATTCCATCTTGCCAGCAAATTCATAGATTCCAGAAAATTCATAGATGAATGACGAATCAGGAATGATGAATGATGAATGATGAATCAGGAATGATGAATGATGAATCAGGAATCAGGAATGATGAATCAGGAATAAGGAATGATGAATCAGGTATGATGAATGATGAATCAGGAATGATGAATCAGGAATGATGAATCAGGAATGATGAATCAGGAATCAAGAATCAGGAATGATGAATCAGGAATAAGGAATGATGAATCAGGAATGATGAATGATGAGTCAGTAATCAGGAATGATGAATTAGGAATGATGAATCAGGAATGATGAATCAGGAATCAGGAATGATGAATCAGGAATCAGGAATGATGATTCAGGAATGATGAATAAGGAATGATGAATGATGAATCAGGAATGATGAATCAGGAATCAGGAATGATGAATGATGAATCAGGAATCAGGACGTCAGGAATGATGAATCAGGAATGATGAATAATGAATCAGGAATGATGAATCAGGAATGATGAATCAGGAATCAGGAATGATGAATGATGAATCAGGAATGATGAATCAGGAATGATGAATCAGGAATCAGGAATCAGGAATGATGAATCAGGAATCAGGAATCAGGAATCAGGAATGATGAATGACGAATCAGGAATGATGAATGATGAATCAGGAATGTGAATGATGAATCAGGAATCAGGAATGATGAATCAGGAATGATGAATGATGAATCAGGAATGATGAATCATGAATGATGAATCAGGAATCAGGAATCAGGAATGATGAATCAGGAATCAGGAATGATGAATCAGGAATGATGAATGATGAATCAGGAATAAGGAATGATGAATCAGGAATGATGAATCAGGAATGATGAATGATGAATCAGGAATGATGAATGATGAATCAGGAATGATGAATCAAGAATCAGGAATAGAATGATGAATG
>JAOWCC010001482.1:0-36268 GCA_030867875.1 Actinernus sp. WN-2022 | reverse complement strand
CCTGATTCATCATCGCTGATTCAGCATTCATCATTCCTGATTCATCATTCCTGATTCCTGATTCATCATTCATCATTCCTGATTCATTATTCCAGATTCCTGATTCATCATTCCTGATTCATCATTCCTTATTCCTGACTCATCATTCATCATTCCTGATTCCTGATTCCTGATTCATCATTCCTCATTCATCATTCATCATTCCTGATTCATCATTCCTTATTCCTGATTCATCATTCCTGATTCCTGATTCATCATTCATCATTCCTGATTCATCATTCATCATTCCTGATTCGTCATTCATCATTCCTGATTCATCATTCCTGATTCCTGATTCCTGATTCATCATTCCTGATTCCTGATTCCTGATTCATCATTCTGATTCATCATTCATCATTCCTGATTCATCATTCATCATTCCTGATTCATCATTTCCTGATTCCTGATTCATCATTCCTGATTCATCATTCATCATTCCTGATTCATCATTCATCATTCCTGATTCATCATTCCTGATTCCTGATTCATCATTCCTGATTCATCATTCCTGATTCATCATTCATCATTCCTGATTCATTATTCCTGATTCGTCATTCCTGATTCATCATTCCTGATTCATCATTCATCATTCATCATTCCTGATTCATCATTTCTGATTCCTGATTCATCATTCATCATTCCTGATTCATCATTCATCATTCCTCATTCCTCATTCCTGATTCATCATTCCTGATTCCTGATTCCTGATTCATCATTCTGATTCATCATTCCTGATTCATCATTCATCATTCCTGATTCATCATTCCTGATTCCTGATTCGTCATTCATCATTCCTGATTCATCATTCCTGATTCCTGATTCATCATTCATCATTCCTCATTCCTCATTCCTGATTCCTGATTCATCATTCCTGATTCATCATTCCTGATTCATCATTCATCATTCATGATTCATCATTCCTGATTCCTGATTCGTCATTCATCATTCCTGATTCATCATTCCTGATTCCTGATTCCTGATTCCTGATTCATCATTCCTGATTCCTGATTCCTGATTCATCATTCCTGATTCCTGACTCATCATTCATCATTCCTGATTCTGATTCCTGATTCCTGATTCCTGATTCCTGATTCATCATTCCTGATTCATCATTCATCATTCCTGATTCATCATTCCTTATTCCTGATTCATCATTCCTGATTCATCATTCATCATTCCTGATTCATCATTCATCATTCCTGATTCATCATTCATCATTCCTGATTCATCATTCATCATTCCTGATTCATCATTCATCATTCTGATTCATCATTCCTGATTCCTGATTCATCATTCCTGAATCCTGATTCATCATTCCTGATTCATCATTTCTGATTCCTGATTCCCGATTCATCATTCATGATTCCTGATTCATCATTCCTCATTTCTGATTCCTGATTCATCATTCCTGATTCATGATTCACGATTCCTGATTCCTGATTCATCATTCCTCTTTCCTGATTCATCATTCCTGATTCCTGATTCATCAATCCTGATTCCTGATTCATCATTCCTCATTCCTGATTCATCAATCCTCATTCCTGATTCATCATTCCTCATTCCTGATTGATCATTCCTCATTCCTGATACATCATTCCTGATTCCTGATTCATCATTCCTTATTCCTGATTAATCACTCCTGATTCCTGATTCCTGATTCATCATTCCTGATTCCTGATTCATCATTGCTGATTCCTGATTCATCATTCATCATTCCTGATTCCTGATTCATCATTCCTGATTCCTGACTCATCATTCATCATTCCTGATTCCTGATTCCTGATTCCTGATTCATCATTCATCATTCCTGATTCATCATCATTCATCATTCCTGATTCATCATTCCTGATTCCTGATTCATCATTCCAGATTCCTGATTCATCATTCCTGATTCATCATTCCTGATTCCTGACTCATCATTCATCATTCCTGATTCCTGATTCCTGATTCATCATTCCTGATTCATCATTCATCATTCCTGATTCATCATTCCTTATTCCTGATTCATCATTCCTGATTCCTGATTCATCATTCATCATTCCTGATTCATCATTCCTTATTCCTGATTCATCATTCCTGATTCCTGATTCATCATTCATCATTCCTGATTCATCATTCCTGATTCCTGACTCATCATTCATCATTCCTGATTCATCATTCCTTATTCCTGATTCATCATTCCTGAATACTGATTCATCATTCATCATTCCTGATTCATCATTCCTGATTCCTGATTCGTCATTCCTGATTCCTGATTCATCATTGCTGATTCCTGATTCATCATCGCTGATTCAGCATTCATCATTCCTGATTCATCATTCCTGATTCCTGATTCCTGATTCATCATTCCTGATTCCTGATTCATCATTCATCATTCCTGATTCATCATTCCTGATTCCTGATTCGTCATTCATCATTCCTGATTCATCATTCCTGATTCCTGATTCCTGATTCATCATTCCTGATTCCTGATTCCTGATTCATCATTCCTGATTCCTGACTCATCATTCATCATTCCTGATTCCTGATTCCTGATTCATCATTCCTGATTCATCATTCATCATTCCTGATTCATCATTCCTTATTCCTGATTCATCATTCCTGATTCATCATTCATCATTCCTGATTCATCATTCATCATTCCTGATTCATCATTCATCATTCCTGATTCATCATTCATCATTCCTGATTCATCATTCATCATTCCTGATTCATCATTCCTGATTCCTGATTCATCATTCCTGAATCCTGATTCATCATTCCTGATTCATCATTTCTGATTCCTGATTCCCGATTCATCATTCATGATTCCTGATTCATCATTCCTCATTTCTGATTCCTGATTCATCATTCCTGATTCATGATTCACGATTCCTGATTCCTGATTCATCATTCCTCTTTCCTGATTCATCATTCCTGATTCCTGATTCATCAATCCTGATTCCTGATTCATCATTCCTCATTCCTGATTCATCAATCCTCATTCCTGATTCATCATTCCTCATTCCTGATTGATCATTCCTCATTCCTGATACATCATTCCTGATTCCTGATTCATCATTCCTTATTCCTGATTAATCACTCCTGATTCCTGATTCCTGATTCATCATTCCTGATTCCTGATTCATCATTGCTGATTCCTGATTCATCATTCATCATTCCTGATTCCTGATTCATCATTCCTGATTCCTGACTCATCATTCATCATTCCTGATTCCTGATTCCTGATTCCTGATTCATCATTCATCATTCCTGATTCATCATTCATCATTCCTGATTCATCATTCCTGATTCCTGATTCATCATTCCAGATTCCTGATTCATCATTCCTGATTCATCATTCCTGATTCCTGACTCATCATTCATCATTCCTGATTCCTGATTCCTGATTCATCATTCCTGATTCATCATTCATCATTCCTGATTCATCATTCCTTATTCCTGATTCATCATTCCTGATTCCTGATTCATCATTCATCATTCCTGATTCATCATTCCTTATTCCTGATTCATCATTCCTGATTCCTGATTCATCATTCATCATTCCTGATTCATCATTCCTGATTCCTGACTCATCATTCATCATTCCTGATTCATCATTCCTTATTCCTGATTCATCATTCCTGAATACTGATTCATCATTCATCATTCCTGATTCATCATTCCTGATTCCTGATTCGTCATTCCTGATTCCTGATTCATCATTGCTGATTCCTGATTCATCATCGCTGATTCAGCATTCATCATTCCTGATTCATCATTCCTGATTCCTGATTCATCATTCATCATTCCTGATTCATTATTCCAGATTCCTGATTCATCATTCCTGATTCATCATTCCTTATTCCTGACTCATCATTCATCATTCCTGATTCCTGATTCCTGATTCATCATTCCTCATTCATCATTCATCATTCCTGATTCATCATTCCTTATTCCTGATTCATCATTCCTGATTCCTGATTCATCATTCATCATTCCTGATTCATCATTCATCATTCCTGATTCGCCATTCATCATTCCTGATTCATCATTCCTGATTCCTGATTCCTGATTCATCATTCCTGATTCCTGATTCCTGATTCATCATTCCTGATTCATCATTGCTGATTCCTGATTCATCATCGCTGATTCAGCATTCATCATTCCTGATTCATCATTCCTGATTCCTGATTCATCATTCATCATTCCTGATTCATTATTCCAGATTCCTGATTCATCATTCCTGATTCATCATTCCTTATTCCTGACTCATCATTCATCATTCCTGATTCCTGATTCCTGATTCATCATTCCTGATTCATCATTCATCATTCCTGATTCATCATTCCTTATTCCTGATTCATCATTCCTGATTCCTGATTCATCATTCATCATTCCTGATTCATCATTCATCATTCCTGATTCGTCATTCATCATTCCTGATTCATCATTCCTGATTCCTGATTCCTGATTCATCATTCCTGATTCCTGATTCCTGATTCATCATTCCTGATTCATCATTCATCATTCTGACTCATCATTCATCATTCCTGATTCCTGATTCCTGATTCATCATTCATCATTCTTGATTCATCATTCATCATTCCTGATTCATCATTCCAGATTCCTGATTCATCATTCCTGATTCATCATTCCTGATTCCTGACTCATCATTCATCATTCCTGATTCCTGATTACTGATTCAACATTCCTGATTCATCATTCATCATTCCTGATTCATCATTCCTTATTCCTGATTCATCATTCCTGATTCCTGATTCATCATTCATCATTCCTGATTCATCATTCATCATTCCTAATTCGTCATTCATCATTCCTGATTCATCATTCCTGATTCCTGATTCCTGATTCATCATTCCTGATTCCTGATTCCTGATTCATCATTCCTGATTCATCATTCCTGATTCATCATTCATCATTCCTGATTCATCATTCCTGATTCCTGATTCATCATTCCTGATTCCTGATTCATCATTCCTGATTCCTGATTCATCATTCCTGATTCCTGATTCATCATTCCTGATTCATGATTCACGATTCCTGATTCCTGATTCATCATTCCTCTTTCCTGATTCATCATTCCTCTTTCCTGATTCATCATTCCTGATTCCTGATTCATCATTCCTCATTCCTGATTCATCAATCCTCATTCCTGATTCATCATTCCTCATTCCTGATTGATCATTCCTCATTCCTGATTGATCATTCCTCATTCCTGATTCATCATTCCTGATTCCTGATTCATCATTCCTGATTCCTGATTAATCACTCCTGATTCCTGATTCCTGATTCATCATTCCTGATTCCTGATTCATCAATCCTCATTCCTGATTCATCATTCATCATTCCTGATTTATCATTCATGATTCCTGATTCATCATTCCTGATTCCTGATTCCTGATTCATCATTCCTGATTCCTGATTCCTGATTCATCATTCCTGATTCATCATTCCTGATTCATCATTCCTGATTCTTGATTCATCATTCATCATTCCTGATTCATCATTCCTTATTCCTGATTCATCATTCCTGATTCCTGATTCATCATTGCTGATTCCTGATTCATCATTCATCATTCCTGATTCCTGATTCATCATTCCTGATTCATCATTCCTGATTCCTGACTCATCATTCCTGATTCATGATTCCTGATTCATCATTCCTGATTCATCATTCCTGATTCCTGACTCATCATTCATCAGTCCTGATTCCTGATTCCTGATTCATCATTCATCATTCTTGATTCATCATTCATCATTCCTGATTCATCATTCCTGATTCCTGATTCATCATTCCAGATTCCTGATTCATCATTCCTGATTCATCATTCCTGATTCCTGACTCATCATTCATCATTCCTGATTCCTGATTCTGATTCATCATTCCTGATTCATCATTCATCATTCCTGATTCATCATTCCTTATTCCTGATTCATCATTCCTGATTCCTGATTCATCATTCATCATTCCTGATTCATCATTCATCATTCCTGATTCGTCATTCATCATTCCTGATTCATCATTCCTGATTCCTGATTCCTGATTCATCATTCCTGATTCCTGATTCCTGATTCATCATTCCTGATTCATCATTCCTGATTCATCATTCATCATTCCTGATTCATCATTCCTGATTCCTGATTCATCATTCCTGATTCCTGATTCATCATTCCTGATTCCTTATTCATCATTCCTGATTCCTGATTCATCATTCCTGATTCCTGATTCATCATTCCTGATTCATGATTCACGATTCCTGATTCCTGATTCATCATTCCTCTTTCCTGATTCATCATTCCTGATTCCTGATTCATCATTCCTGATTCCTGATTCATCATTCATCATTCCTGATTCATTATTCCAGATTCCTGATTCATCATTCCTGATTCATCATTCCTTATTCCTGACTCATCATTCATCATTCCTGATTCCTGATTCCTGATTCATCATTCCTCATTCATCATTCATCATTCCTGATTTCATCATTCCTTATTCCTGATTCATCATTCCTGATTCCTGATTCATCATTCATCATTCCTGATTCATCATTCATCATTCCTGATTCGTCATTCATCATTCCTGATTCATCATTCCTGATTCCTGATTCCTGATTCATCATTCCTGATTGCTGATTCCTGATTCATCATTCCTGATTCATCATTCATCATTCCTGATTCATCATTCATCATTCCTGATTCATCATTCCTGATTCCTGATTCATCATTCCTGATTCATCATTCATCATTCCTGATTCATCATTCATCATTCCTGATTCATCATTCATCATTCCTGATTCATCATTCCTGATTCCTGATTCATCATTCCAGATTCCTGATTCATCATTCCTGATTCATCATTCCTGATTCCTGACTCATCATTCATCATTCCTGATTCCTGATTCCTGATTCATCATTCCTGATTCATCATTCATCATTCCTGATTCATCATTCCTTATTCCTGATTCATCATTCCTGATTCCTGATTCATCATTCATCATTCCTGATTCATCATTCCTTATTCCTGATTCATGCATTCCTGATTCCTGATTCATCATTCATCATTCCTGATTCATCATTCCTGATTCCTGACTCATCATTCATCATTCCTGATTCATCATTCCTTATTCCTGATTCATCATTCCTGAATACTGATTCATCATTCATCATTCCTGATTCATCATTCCTGATTCCTGATTCGTCATTCCTGATTCCTGATTCATCATTGCTGATTCCTGATTCATCATCGCTGATTCAGCATTCATCATTCCTGATTCATCATTCCTGATTCCTGATTCATCATTCATCATTCCTGATTCATTATTCCAGATTCCTGATTCATCATTCCTGATTCATCATTCCTTATTCCTGACTCATCATTCATCATTCCTGATTCCTGATTCCTGATTCATCATTCCTCATTCATCATTCATCATTCCTGATTCATCATTCCTTATTCCTGATTCATCATTCCTGATTCCTGATTCATCATTCATCATTCCTGATTCATCATTCATCATTCCTGATTCGCCATTCATCATTCCTGATTCATCATTCCTGATTCCTGATTCCTGATTCATCATTCCTGATTCCTGATTCCTGATTCATCATTCCTGATTCATCATTGCTGATTCCTGATTCATCATCGCTGATTCAGCATTCATCATTCCTGATTCCATCATTCCTGATTCCTGATTCATCATTCATCATTCCTGATTCATTATTCCAGATTCCTGATTCATCATTCCTGATTCATCATTCCTTATTCCTGACTCATCATTCATCATTCCTGATTCCTGATTCCTGATTCATCATTCCTCATTCATCATTCATCATTCCTGATTCATCATTCCTTATTCCTGATTCATCATTCCTGATTCCTGATTCATCATTCATCATTCCTGATTCATCATTCATCATTCCTGATTCGTCATTCATCATTCCTGATTCATCATTCCTGATTCCTGATTCCTGATTCATCATTCCTGATTCCTGATTCCTGATTCATCATTCCTGATTCATCATTCATCATTCCTGACTCATCATTCATCATTCCTGATTCCTGATTCCTGATTCATCATTCATCATTCTTGATTCATCATTCATCATTCCTGATTCATCATTCCAGATTCCTGATTCATCATTCCTGATTCATCATTCCTGATTCCTGACTCATCATTCATCATTCCTGATTCCTGATTCCTGATTCATCATTCCTGATTCATCATTCATCATTCCTGATTCATCATTCCTTATTCCTGATTCATCATTCCTGATTCCTGATTCATCATTCATCATTCCTGATTCATCATTCATCATTCCTAATTCGTCATTCATCATTCCTGATTCATCATTCCTGATTCCTGATTCCTGATTCATCATTCCTGATTCCTGATTCCTGATTCATCATTCCTGATTCATCATTCCTGATTCATCATTCATCATTCCTGATTCATCATTCCTGATTCCTGATTCATCATTCCTGATTCCTGATTCATCATTCCTGATTCCTGATTCATCATTCCTGATTCATGATTCACGATTCCTGATTCCTGATTCATCATTCCTCTTTCCTGATTCATCATTCCTCTTTCCTGATTCATCATTCCTGATTCCTGATTCATCATTCCTCATTCCTGATTCATCAATCCTCATTCCTGATTCATCATTCCTCATTCCTGATTGATCATTCCTCATTCCTGATTGATCATTCCTCATTCCTGATTCATCATTCCTGATTCCTGATTCATCATTCCTGATTCCTGATTAATCACTCCTGATTCCTGATTCCTGATTCATCATTCCTGATTCCTGATTCATCAATCCTCATTCCTGATTCATCATTCATCATTCCTGATTCATCATTCATGATTCCTGATTCATCATTCCTGATTCCTGATTCCTGATTCATCATTCCTGATTCCTGATTCCTGATTCATCATTCCTGATTCATCATTCCTGATTCATCATTCCTGATTCTTGATTCATCATTCATCATTCCTGATTCATCATTCCTTATTCCTGATTCATCATTCCTGATTCCTGATTCATCATTGCTGATTCCTGATTCATCATTCATCATTCCTGATTCCTGATTCATCATTCCTGATTCATCATTCCTGATTCCTGACTCATCATTCCTGATTCATGATTCCTGATTCATCATTCCTGATTCATCATTCCTGATTCCTGACTCATCATTCATCAGTCCTGATTCCTGATTCCTGATTCATCATTCATCATTCTTGATTCATCATTCATCATTCCTGATTCATCATTCCTGATTCCTGATTCATCATTCCAGATTCCTGATTCATCATTCCTGATTCATCATTCCTGATTCCTGACTCATCATTCATCATTCCTGATTCCTGATTCCTGATTCATCATTCCTGATTCATCATTCATCATTCCTGATTCATCATTCCTTATTCCTGATTCATCATTCCTGATTCCTGATTCATCATTCATCATTCCTGATTCATCATTCATCATTCCTGATTCGTCATTCATCATTCCTGATTCATCATTCCTGATTCCTGATTCCTGATTCATCATTCCTGATTCCTGATTCCTGATTCATCATTCCTGATTCATCATTCCTGATTCATCATTCATCATTCTGATTCATCATTCCTGATTCCTGATTCATCATTCCTGATTCCTGATTCATCATTCTGATTCCTTATTCATCATTCCTGATTCCTGATTCATCATTCCTGATTCCTGATTCATCATTCCTGATTCATGATTCACGATTCCTGATTCCTGATTCATCATTCCTCTTTCCTGATTCATCATTCTGATTCCTGATTCATCATTCCTGATTCCTGATTCATCATTCATCATTCCTGATTCATTATTCCAGATTCCTGATTCATCATTCCTGATTCATCATTCCTTATTCCTGACTCATCATTCATCATTCCTGATTCCTGATTCCTGATTCATCATTCCTCATTCATCATTCATCATTCCTGATTCATCATTCCTTATTCCTGATTCATCATTCCTGATTCCTGATTCATCATTCATCATTCCTGATTCATCATTCATCATTCCTGATTCGTCATTCATCATTCCTGATTCATCATTCCTGATTCCTGATTCCTGATTCATCATTCCTGATTCCTGATTCCTGATTCATCATTCCTGATTCATCATTCATCATTCCTGATTCATCATTTCCTGATTCCTGATTCATCATTCCTGATTCATCATTCATCATTCCTGATTCATCATTCATCATTCCTGATTCATCATTCCTGATTCCTGATTCATCATTCCTGATTCATCATTCCTGATTCATCATTCATCATTCCTGATTCATTATTCCTGATTCATCATTCCTGATTCATCATTCATCATTCCTGATTCATCATTCATCATTCCTGATTCATCATTTCTGATTCCTGATTCATCATTCATCATTCCTGATTCATCATTCATCATTCCTCATTCCTCATTCCTGATTCATCATTCCTGATTCCTGATTCCTGATTCATCATTCCTGATTCATCATTCCTGATTCATCATTCATCATTCCTGATTCATCATTCCTGATTCCTGATTCGTCATTCATCATTCCTGATTCATCATTCCTGATTCCTGATTCCTGATTCATCATTCCTGATTCCTGATTCCTGATTCATCATTCCTGATTCTCTGACTCATCATTCATCATTCCTGATTCCTGATTCCTGATTCCTGATTCATCATTCCTGATTCATCATTCATCATTCCTGATTCATCATTGCTTATTCCTGATTCCATCATTCCTGATTCATCATTCATCATTCATCATTCCTGATTCATCATTCATCATTCCTGATTCATCATTCATCATTCCTGATTCATCATTCATCATTCCTGATTCATCATTCATCATTCCTGATTCATCATTCCTGATTCCTGATTCATCATTCCTGAATCCTGATTCATCATTCCTGATTCATCATTTCTGATTCCTGATTCCCGATTCATCATTCATGATTCCTGATTCATCATTCCTCATTTCTGATTCCTGATTCATCATTCCTGATTCATGATTCACGATTCCTGATTCCTGATTCATCATTCCTCTTTCCTGATTCATCATTCCTGATTCCTGATTCATCAATCCTGATTCCTGATTCATCATTCCTCATTCCTGATTCATCAATCCTCATTCCTGATTCATCATTCCTCATTCCTGATTGATCATTCCTCATTCCTGATACATCATTCCTGATTCCTGATTCATCATTCCTTATTCCTGATTAATCACTCCTGATTCCTGATTCCTGATTCATCATTCTGATTCCTGATTCATCATTGCTGATTCCTGATTCATCATTCATCATTCCTGATTCCTGATTCATCATTCCTGATTCATCATTCCTGATTCCTGACTCATCATTCATCATTCCTGATTCCTGATTCCTGATTCATCATTCATCATTCCTGATTCATCATTCATCATTCCTGATTCATCATTCCTGATTCCTGATTCATCATTCCAGATTCCTGATTCATCATTCCTGATTCATCATTCCTGATTCATCATTCCTGATTCCTGACTCATCATTCATCATTCCTGATTCCTGATTCCTGATTCATCATTCCTGATTCATCATTCATCATTCCTGATTCATCATTCCTTATTCCTGATTCATCATTCCTGATTCCTGATTCATCATTCATCATTCTTATTCCTGATTCATCATTCCTGATTCCTGATTCATCATTCATCATTCCTGATTCATCATTCCTGATTCCTGACTCATCATTCATCATTCCTGATTCATCATTCATCATTCCTGATTCATCATTCCTGATTCCTGATTCGTCATTCCTGATTCCTGATTCATCATTGCTGATTCCTGATTCATCATCGCTGATTCAGCATTCATCATTCCTGATTCATCATTCCTGATTCCAGATTCATCATTCATCATTCCTGATTCATTATTCCAGATTCCTGATTCATCATTCCTGATTCATCATTCCTTATTCCTGACTCATCATTCATCATTCCTGATTCCTGATTCCTGATTCATCATTCCTCATTCATCATTCATCATTCCTGATTCATCATTCCTTATTCCTGATTCATCATTCCTGATTCCTGATTCATCATTCATCATTCCTGATTCATCATTCATCATTCCTGATTCATCATTCCTGATTCCTGATTCCTGATTCATCATTCCTGATTCCTGATTCCTGATTCATCATTCCTGATTCATCATTCATCATTCCTGATTCATCATTCATCATTCCTGATTCATCATTCCTGATTCCTGATTCATCATTCCTGATTCATCATTCATCATTCCTGATTCATCATTCATCATTCCTGATTCATCATTCATCATTCCTGATTCATCATTCCTGATTCCTGATTCATCATTCCTGATTCATCATTCCTGATTCATCATTCATCATTCCTGATTCATTATTCCTGATTCGTCATTCCTGATTCATCATTCATCATTCCTGATTCATCATTCATCATTCCTGATTCATCATTTCTGATTCCTGATTCATCATTCATCATTCCTGATTCATCATTCATCATTCCTCATTCCTCATTCCTGATTCATCATTCCTGATTCCTGATTCCTGATTCATCATTCCTGATTCATCATTCCTGATTCATCATTCATCATTCCTGATTCATCATTCCTGATTCCTGATTCGTCATTCATCATTCCTGATTCATCATTCCTGATTCCTGATTCCTGATTCATCATTCCTGATTCCTGATTCCTGATTCATCATTCCTGATTCCTGACTCATCATTCATCATTCCTGATTCCTGATTCCTGATTCATCATTCCTGATTCATTATTCATCATTCCTGATTCATCATTCCTTATTCCTGATTCATCATTCCTGATTCATCATTCATCATTCCTGATTCATCATTCATCATTCCTGATTCATCATTCATCATTCCTGATTCATCATTCATCATTCCTGATTCATCATTCCTGATTCCTGATTCATCATTCCTGAATCCTGATTCATCATTCCTGATTCATCATTTCTGATTCCTGATTCCCGATTCAGCATTCATGATTCCTGATTCATCATTCCTCATTGCTGATTCCTGATTCATCATTCCTGATTCATGATTCACGATTCCTGATTCCTGATTCATCATTCCTCTTTCCTGATTCATCATTCCTGATTCCTGATTCATCATTCCTGATTCCTGATTCATCATTCCTCATTCCTGATTCATCAATCCTCATTCCTGATTGATCATTCCTCATTCCTGATTGATCATTCCTCATTCCTGATACATCATTCCTGATTCCTGATTCATCATTCCTGATTCCTGATTCCTGATTCATCATTCCTGATTCCTGATTCCTGATTCATCATTCCTGATTCCTGACTCATCATTCATCATTCCTGATTCCTGATACCTGATTCATCATTCCTGATTCATCATTCATCATTCCTGATTCATCATTCCTTATTCCTGATTCATCATTCCTGATTCATCATTCATCATTCCTGATTCATCATTCATCATTCCTGATTCATCATTCATCATTCCTGATTCTTCATTCCTGATTCCTGATTCATCATTCCTGAATCCTGATTCATCATTCCTGATTCATCATTTCTGATTCCTGATTCCCGATTCATCATTCATGATTCCTGATTCATCATTCCTCATTCCTGATTCCTGATTCATCATTCATCATTCCTGATTCATCATTCCTCATTCCTGATTGATCATTCCTCATTCCTGATACATCATTCCTGATTCCTGATTCATCATTCCTTATTCCTGATTAATCACTCCTGATTCCTGATTCCTGATTCATCATTCCTGATTCCTGATTCATCATTGCTGATTCCTGATTCATCATTCATCATTCCTGATTCCTGATTCATCATTCCTGATTCATCATTCCTGATTCCTGACTCATCATTCCTGATTCATGATTCATGATTCATCATTCCTGATTCATCATTCCTGATTCCTGATTCATCATTCCTGATTCCTGATTCATCATTCCTGATTCCTGATTCATCATTCCTCATTCCTGATTCATCAATCCTCATTCCTGATTGATCATTCCTCATTCCTGATTGATCATTCCTCATTCCTGATACATCATTCCTGATTCCTGATTCATCATTCCTGATTCCTGATTCCTGATTCATCATTCCTGATTCCTGATTCCTGATTCATCATTCCTGATTCCTGACTCATCATTCATCATTCCTGATTCCTGATACCTGATTCATCATTCCTGATTCATCATTCATCATTCCTGATTCATCATTCCTTATTCCTGATTCATCATTCCTGATTCATCATTCATCATTCCTGATTCATCATTCATCATTCCTGATTCATCATTCATCATTCCTGATTCTTCATTCCTGATTCCTGATTCATCATTCCTGAATCCTGATTCATCATTCCTGATTCATCATTTCTGATTCCTGATTCCCGATTCATCATTCATGATTCCTGATTCATCATTCCTCATTCCTGATTCCTGATTCATCATTCATCATTCCTGATTCATCATTCCTCATTCCTGATTGATCATTCCTCATTCCTGATACATCATTCCTGATTCCTGATTCATCATTCCTTATTCCTGATTAATCACTCCTGATTCCTGATTCCTGATTCATCATTCCTGATTCCTGATTCATCATTGCTGATTCCTGATTCATCATTCATCATTCCTGATTCCTGATTCATCATTCCTGATTCATCATTCCTGATTCCTGACTCATCATTCCTGATTCATGATTCATGATTCATCATTCCTGATTCATCATTCCTGATTCCTGATTCATCATTCATCATTCCTGATTCATCATTCCTTATTCCTGATTCATCATTCCTGATTCCTGATTCATCATTGCTGATTCCTGATTCATCATTCATCATTCCTGATTCCTGATTCATCATTCCTGATTCATCATTCCTGATTCCTGACTCATCATTCCTGATTCATGATTCATCATTCATCATTCCTGATTCATCATTCCTGATTCCTGACTCATCATTCCTGATTCATGATTCATGATTCATCATTCCTGATTCATCATTCCTGATTCCTGACTCATCATTCATCATTCCTGATTCCTGATTCCTGATTCATCATTCATCATTCTTGATTCATCATTCATCATTCCTGATTCATCATTCCAGATTCCTGATTCATCATTCCTGATTCATCATTCCTGATTCCTGACTCATCATTCATCATTCCTGATTCCTGATTCCTGATTCATCATTCCTGATTCATCATTCATCATTCCTGATTCATCATTCCTTATTCCTGATTCATCATTCCTGATTCCTGATTCATCATTCATCATTCCTGATTCATCATTCATCATTCCTAATTCGTCATTCATCATTCCTGATTCATCATTCCTGATTCCTGATTCCTGATTCATCATTCCTGATTCCTGATTCCTGATTCATCATTCCTGATTCATCACTCCTGATTCATCATTCATCACTCCTGATTCATCATTCCTGATTCCTGATTCATCATTCCTGATTCCTGATTCATCATTCCTGATTCCTGATTCATCATTCCTGATTCCTGATTCATCATTCCTTATTCATGATTCACGATTCCTGATTCCTGATTCATCATTCCTCTTTCCTGATTCATCATTCCTCTTTCCTGATTCATCATTCCTGATTCCTGATTCATCATTCCTCATTCCTGATTCATCAATCCTCATTCCTGATTGATCATTCCTCATTCCTGATACATCATTCCTGATTCCTGATTCATCATTCCTGATTCCTGATTCCTGATTCATCATTCCTGATTCCTGATTCCTGATTCATCATTCCTGATTCCTGACTCATCATTCATCATTCCTGATTCCTGATACCTGATTCATCATTCCTGATTCATCATTCATCATTCCTGATTCATCATTCCTTATTCCTGATTCATCATTCCTGATTCATCATTCATCATTCCTGATTCATCATTCATCATTCCTGATTCATCATTCATCATTCCTGATTCTTCATTCCTGATTCCTGATTCATCATTCCTGAATCCTGATTCATCATTCCTGATTCATCATTTCTGATTCCTGATTCCCGATTCATCATTCATGATTCCTGATTCATCATTCCTCATTCCTGATTCCTGATTCATCATTCCTGATTCCTGATTCATCATTCCTGATTCCTGATTCATCATTCCTGATTCATGATTCACGATTCCTGATTCCTGATTCATCATTCCTCTTTCCTGATTCATCATTCCTGATTCCTGATTCATCATTCCTAATTCCTGATTCATCATTCCTCATTCCTGATTCATCAATCCTCATTCCTGATTCATCATTCCTCATTCCTGATTGATCATTCCTCATTCCTGATACATCATTCCTGATTCCTGATTCATCATTCCTTATTCCTGATTAATCACTCCTGATTCCTGATTCCTGATTCATCATTCCTGATTCCTGATTCATCATTGCTGATTCCTGATTCATCATTCATCATTCCTGATTCATCATTCATCATTCCTGATTCATCATTCCTGATTCCTGACTCATCATTCCTGATTCATGATTCATGATTCATCATTCCTGATTCATCATTCCTGATTCCTGATTCATCATTCATCATTCCTGATTCATCATTCCTCATTCCTGATTGATCATTCCTCATTCCTGATACATCATTCCTGATTCCTGATTCATCATTCCTTATTCCTGATTAATCACTCCTGATTCCTGATTCCTGATACATCATTCCTGATTCCTGATTCATCATTCCTTATTCCTGATTAATCACTCCTGATTCCTGATTCCTGATTCATCATTCCTGATTCATCATTGCTGATTCCTGACTCATCATTCCTGATTCATGATTCATGATTCATCATTCCTGATTCATCATTCCTGATTCCTGATTCATCATTCATCATTCCTGATTCATCATTCCTTATTCCTGATTCATCATTCCTGATTCCTGATTCATCATTCATCATTCCTGATTCATCATTCATCATTCCTGATTCCTGATTCATCATTCCTGATTCATCATTCCTGATTCCTGACTCATCATTCCTGATTCATGATTCATCATTCATCATTCCTGATTCATCATTCCTGATTCCTGATTCATCATTCCTGATTCCTGATTCCTGATTCATCATTCCTGATTCATCATTCCTGATTCCTGACTCATCATTCATCATTCCTGATTCCTGATTCCTGATTCATCATTCATCATTCTTGATTCATCATTCATCATTCCTGATTCATCATTCCAGATTCCTGATTCATCATTCCTGATTCATCATTCCTGATTCCTGACTCATCATTCATCATTCCTGATTCCTGATTCCTGATTCATCATTCCTGATTCATCATTCATCATTCCTGATTCATCATTCCTTATTCCTGATTCATCATTCCTGATTCCTGATTCATCATTCATCATTCCTGATTCATCATTCATCATTCCTAATTCGTCATTCATCATTCCTGATTCATCATTCCTGATTCCTGATTCCTGATTCATCATTCCTGATTCCTGATTCCTGATTCATCATTCCTGATTCATCATTCCTGATTCATCATTCATCATTCCTGATTCATCATTCCTGATTCCTGATTCATCATTCCTGATTCCTGATTCATCATTCCTGATTCCTGATTCATCATTCCTGATTCCTGATTCATCATTCCTGATTCATGATTCACGATTCCTGATTCCTGATTCATCATTCCTCTTTCCTGATTCATCATTCCTCTTTCCTGATTCATCATTCCTGATTCCTGATTCATCATTCCTCATTCCTGATTCATCAATCCTCATTCCTGATTCATCATTCCTCATTCCTGATTGATCATTCCTCATTCCTGATTGATCATTCCTCATTCCTGATTGATCATTCCTGATTCCTGATTCATCATTCCTGAGTCCTGATTAATCACTCCTGATTCCTGATTCCTGATTCATCATTCCTGATTCCTGATTCATCAATCCTCATTCCTGATTCATCATTCCTGATTCCTGATTCCTGATTCATCATTCCTGATTCATCATTCCTGATTCCTGACTCATCATTCATCATTCCTGATTCCTGATTCCTGATTCATCATTCCTGATTCCTGACTCATCATTCCTGATTCATGATTCCTGATTCATCATTCCTGATTCATCATTCCTGATTCCTGACTCATCATTCATCAGTCCTGATTCCTGATTCCTGATTCATCATTCATCATTCTTGATTCATCATTCATCATTCCTGATTCATCATTCCTGATTCCTGATTCATCATTCCAGATTACTGATTCATCATTCCTGATTCATCATTCCTGATTCCTGACTCATCATTCATCATTCCTGATTCCTGATTCCTGATTCATCATTCCTGATTCATCATTCATCATTCCTGATTCATCATTCCTTATTCCTGATTCATCATTCCTGATTCCTGATTCATCATTCATCATTCCTGATTCATCATTCATCATTCCTGATTCGTCATTCATCATTCCTGATTCATCATTCCTGATTCCTGATTCCTGATTCATCATTCCTGATTCCTGATTCCTGATTCATCATTCCTGATTCATCATTCCTGATTCATCATTCATCATTCCTGATTCATCATTCCTGATTCCTGATTCATCATTCCTGATTCCTGATTCATCATTCCTGATTCCTTATTCATCATTCCTGATTCCTGATTCATCATTCCTGATTCCTGATTCATCATTCCTGATTCATGATTCACGATTCCTGATTCCTGATTCATCATTCCTCTTTCCTGATTCATCATTCCTGATTCCTGATTCATCATTCCTGATTCCTGATTCATCATTCATCATTCCTGATTCATTATTCCAGATTCCTGATTCATCATTCCTGATTCATCATTCCTTATTCCTGACTCATCATTCATCATTCCTGATTCCTGATTCCTGATTCATCATTCCTCATTCATCATTCATCATTCCTGATTCATCATTCCTTATTCCTGATTCATCATTCCTGATTCCTGATTCATCATTCATCATTCCTGATTCATCATTCATCATTCCTGATTCGTCATTCATCATTCCTGATTCATCATTCCTGATTCCTGATTCCTGATTCATCATTCCTGATTCCTGATTCCTGATTCATCATTCCTGATTCATCATTCATCATTCCTGATTCATCATTCATCATTCCTGATTCATCATTCCTGATTCCTGATTCATCATTCCTGATTCATCATTCATCATTCCTGATTCATCATTCCTCATTCCTGATTCATCATTCATCATTCCTGATTCGTCATTCATCATTCCTGATTCATCATTCCTGATTCCTGATTCCTGATTCATCATTTCTGATTCCTGATTCCTGATTCATCATTCCTGATTCATCATTCATCATTCCTGATTCATCATTCATCATTCCTGATTCATCATTCCTGATTCCTGATTCATCATTCCTGATTCATCATTCATCATTCCTGATTCATCATTCATCATTCCTGATTCATCATTCCTCATTCCTGATTCATCAATCCTCATTCCTGATTCATCATTCATCATTCCTGATTCATCATTCATCATTCCTGATTCATCATTCATCATTCCTGATTCATCATTCATCATTCCTGATTCATCATTCATCATTCCTGATTCATCATTCCTGATTCCTGATTCATCATTCCTGAATCCTGATTCATCATTCCTGATTCATCATTTCTGATTCCTGATTCCCGATTCATCATTCATGATTCCTGATTCATCATTCCTCATTTCTGATTCCTGATTCATCATTCCTGATTCATCATTGCTGATTCCTGACTCATCATTCCTGATTCATGATTCATGATTCATCATTCCTGATTCATCATTCCTGATTCCTGATTCATCATTCATCATTCCTGATTCATCATTCCTTATTCCTGATTCATCATTCCTGATTCCTGATTCATCATTCATCATTCCTGATTCATCATTCATCATTCCTGATTCCTGATTCATCATTCCTGATTCATCATTCCTGATTCCTGACTCATCATTCCTGATTCATGATTCATCATTCATCATTCCTGATTCATCATTCCTGATTCCTGATTCATCATTCCTGATTCCTGATTCCTGATTCATCATTCCTGATTCATCATTCCTGATTCCTGACTCATCATTCATCATTCCTGATTCCTGATTCCTGATTCATCATTCATCATTCTTGATTCATCATTCATCATTCCTGATTCATCATTCCAGATTCCTGATTCATCATTCCTGATTCATCATTCCTGATTCCTGACTCATCATTCATCATTCCTGATTCCTGATTCCTGATTCATCATTCCTGATTCATCATTCATCATTCCTGATTCATCATTCCTTATTCCTGATTCATCATTCCTGATTCCTGATTCATCATTCATCATTCCTGATTCATCATTCATCATTCCTAATTCGTCATTCATCATTCCTGATTCATCATTCCTGATTCCTGATTCCTGATTCATCATTCCTGATTCCTGATTCCTGATTCATCATTCCTGATTCATCATTCCTGATTCATCATTCATCATTCCTGATTCATCATTCCTGATTCCTGATTCATCATTCCTGATTCCTGATTCATCATTCCTGATTCCTGATTCATCATTCCTGATTCCTGATTCATCATTCCTGATTCATGATTCACGATTCCTGATTCCTGATTCATCATTCCTCTTTCCTGATTCATCATTCCTCTTTCCTGATTCATCATTCCTGATTCCTGATTCATCATTCCTCATTCCTGATTCATCAATCCTCATTCCTGATTCATCATTCCTCATTCCTGATTGATCATTCCTCATTCCTGATTGATCATTCCTCATTCCTGATTGATCATTCCTGATTCCTGATTCATCATTCCTGAGTCCTGATTAATCACTCCTGATTCCTGATTCCTGATTCATCATTCCTGATTCCTGATTCATCAATCCTCATTCCTGATTCATCATTCCTGATTCCTGATTCCTGATTCATCATTCCTGATTCATCATTCCTGATTCCTGACTCATCATTCATCATTCCTGATTCCTGATTCCTGATTCATCATTCCTGATTCCTGACTCATCATTCCTGATTCATGATTCCTGATTCATCATTCCTGATTCATCATTCCTGATTCCTGACTCATCATTCATCAGTCCTGATTCCTGATTCCTGATTCATCATTCATCATTCTTGATTCATCATTCATCATTCCTGATTCATCATTCCTGATTCCTGATTCATCATTCCAGATTACTGATTCATCATTCCTGATTCATCATTCCTGATTCCTGACTCATCATTCATCATTCCTGATTCCTGATTCCTGATTCATCATTCCTGATTCATCATTCATCATTCCTGATTCATCATTCCTTATTCCTGATTCATCATTCCTGATTCCTGATTCATCATTCATCATTCCTGATTCATCATTCATCATTCCTGATTCGTCATTCATCATTCCTGATTCATCATTCCTGATTCCTGATTCCTGATTCATCATTCCTGATTCCTGATTCCTGATTCATCATTCCTGATTCATCATTCCTGATTCATCATTCATCATTCCTGATTCATCATTCCTGATTCCTGATTCATCATTCCTGATTCCTGATTCATCATTCCTGATTCCTTATTCATCATTCCTGATTCCTGATTCATCATTCCTGATTCCTGATTCATCATTCCTGATTCATGATTCACGATTCCTGATTCCTGATTCATCATTCCTCTTTCCTGATTCATCATTCCTGATTCCTGATTCATCATTCCTGATTCCTGATTCATCATTCATCATTCCTGATTCATTATTCCAGATTCCTGATTCATCATTCCTGATTCATCATTCCTTATTCCTGACTCATCATTCATCATTCCTGATTCCTGATTCCTGATTCATCATTCCTCATTCATCATTCATCATTCCTGATTCATCATTCCTTATTCCTGATTCATCATTCCTGATTCCTGATTCATCATTCATCATTCCTGATTCATCATTCATCATTCCTGATTCGTCATTCATCATTCCTGATTCATCATTCCTGATTCCTGATTCCTGATTCATCATTCCTGATTCCTGATTCCTGATTCATCATTCCTGATTCATCATTCATCATTCCTGATTCATCATTCATCATTCCTGATTCATCATTCCTGATTCCTGATTCATCATTCCTGATTCATCATTCATCATTCCTGATTCATCATTCCTCATTCCTGATTCATCATTCATCATTCCTGATTCGTCATTCATCATTCCTGATTCATCATTCCTGATTCCTGATTCCTGATTCATCATTTCTGATTCCTGATTCCTGATTCATCATTCCTGATTCATCATTCATCATTCCTGATTCATCATTCATCATTCCTGATTCATCATTCCTGATTCCTGATTCATCATTCCTGATTCATCATTCATCATTCCTGATTCATCATTCATCATTCCTGATTCATCATTCCTCATTCCTGATTCATCAATCCTCATTCCTGATTCATCATTCATCATTCCTGATTCATCATTCATCATTCCTGATTCATCATTCATCATTCCTGATTCATCATTCATCATTCCTGATTCATCATTCATCATTCCTGATTCATCATTCCTGATTCCTGATTCATCATTCCTGAATCCTGATTCATCATTCCTGATTCATCATTTCTGATTCCTGATTCCCGATTCATCATTCATGATTCCTGATTCATCATTCCTCATTTCTGATTCCTGATTCATCATTCCTGATTCATGATTCACGATTCCTGATTCCTGATTCATCATTCCTCTTTCCTGATTCATCATTCCTGATTCCTGATTCATCAATCCTGATTCCTGATTCATCATTCCTCATTCCTGATTCATCAATCCTCATTCCTGATTCATCATTCCTCATTCCTGATTGATCATTCCTCATTCCTGATACATCATTCCTGATTCCTGATTCATCATTCCTTATTCCTGATTAATCACTCCTGATTCCTGATTCCTGATTCATCATTCCTGATTCCTGATTCATCATTGCTGATTCCTGATTCATCAATCCTCATTCCTGATTCATCATTCCTCATTCCTGATTGATCATTCCTCATTCCTGATTGATCATTCCTCATTCCTGATTCATCATTCCTGATTCCTGATTCATCATTCCTGAGTCCTGATTAATCACTCCTGATTCCTGATTCCTGATTCATCATTCCTGATTCCTGATTCATCAATCCTCATTCCTGATTCATCATTCCTGATTCCTGATTCCTGATTCATCATTCCTGATTCATCATTCCTGATTCATCATTCATCATTCCTGATTCATCATTCCTGATTCCTGATTCATCATTCCTGATTCCTGATTCATCATTCCTGATTCCTTATTCATCATTCCTGATTCCTGATTCATCATTCCTGATTCCTGATTCATCATTCCTGATTCATGATTCACGATTCCTGATTCCTGATTCATCATTCCTGATTCCTGATTCCTGATTCATCATTCCTGATTCCTGATTCATCATTCCTGATTCCTGATTCATCATTCATCATTCCTGATTCATTATTCCAGATTCCTGATTTATCATTCCTGATTCATCATTCCTTATTCCTGACTCATCATTCATCATTCCTGATTCCTGATTCCTGATTCATCATTCCTCATTCATCATTCCTGATTCATCATTCCTTATTCCTGATTCATCATTCCTGATTCCTGATTCATCATTCATCATTCCTGATTCATCATTCATCATTCCTGATTCGTCATTCATCATTCCTGATTCATCATTCCTGATTCCTGATTCCTGATTCATCATTCCTGATTCCTGATTCCTGATTCATCATTCCTGATTCATCATTCATCATTCCTGATTCATCATTCATCATTCCTGATTCATCATTCCTGATTCCTGATTCATCATTCCTGATTCATCATTCATCATTCCTGATTCATCATTCATCATTCCTGATTCATCATTCCTGATTCCTGATTCATCATTCCTGATTCATCATTCCTGATTCATCATTCATCATTCCTGATTCATTATTCCTGATTCATCATTCCTGATTCATCATTCATCATTCCTGATTCATCATTCATCATTCCTGATTCATCATTTCTGATTCCTGATTCATCATTCATCATTCCTGATTCATCATTCATCATTCCTCATTCCTCATTCCTGATTCATCATTCCTGATTCCTGATTCCTGATTCATCATTCCTGATTCATCATTCCTGATTCATCATTCATCATTCCTGATTCATCATTCCTGATTCCTGATTCGTCATTCATCATTCCTGATTCATCATTCCTGATTCCTGATTCCTGATTCATCATTCCTGATTCCTGATTCCTGATTCATCATTCCTGATTCCTGACTCATCATTCATCATTCCTGATTCCTGATTCCTGATTCATCATTCCTGATTCATCATTCATCATTCCTGATTCATCATTCCTTATTCCTGATTCATCATTCCTGATTCATCATTCATCATTCCTGATTCATCATTCATCATTCCTGATTCATCATTCATCATTCCTGATTCATCATTCATCATTCCTGATTCATCATTCATCATTCCTGATTCATCATTCCTGATTCCTGATTCATCATTCCTGAATCCTGATTCATCATTCCTGATTCATCATTTCTGATTCCTGATTCCCGATTCATCATTCATGATTCCTGATTCATCATTCCTCATTTCTGATTCCTGATTCATCATTCCTGATTCATGATTCACGATTCCTGATTCCTGATTCATCATTCCTCTTTCCTGATTCATCATTCCTGATTCCTGATTCATCAATCCTGATTCCTGATTCATCATTCCTCATTCCTGATTCATCAATCCTCATTCCTGATTCATCATTCCTCATTCCTGATTGATCATTCCTCATTCCTGATACATCATTCCTGATTCCTGATTCATCATTCCTTATTCCTGATTAATCACTCCTGATTCCTGATTCCTGATTCATCATTCCTGATTCCTGATTCATCATTCATCATTCCTGATTCATCATTCATCATTCCTGATTCCTGATTCATCATTCCTGATTCATCATTCCTGATTCCTGACTCATCATTCATCATTCCTGATTCCTGATTCCTGATTCATCATTCATCATTCCTGATTCATCATTCATCATTCCTGATTCATCATTCCTGATTCCTGATTCATCATTCCAGATTCCTGATTCATCATTCCTGATTCATCATTCCTGATTCCTGACTCATCATTCATCATTCCTGATTCCTGATTCCTGATTCATCATTCCTGATTCATCATTCATCATTCCTGATTCATCATTCCTTATTCCTGATTCATCATTCCTGATTCCTGATTCATCATTCATCATTCCTGATTCATCATTCCTTATTCCTGATTCATCATTCCTGATTCCTGATTCATCATTCATCATTCCTGATTCATCATTCCTGATTCCTGAGTCATCATTCATCATTCCTGATTCATCATTCCTTATTCCTGATTCATCATTCCTGAATACTGATTCATCATTCATCATTTCTGATTCATCATTCCTGATTCCTGATTCGTCATTCCTGATTCCTGATTCATCATTGCTGATTCCTGATTCATCATCGCTGATTCAGCATTCATCATTCCTGATTCATCATTCCTGATTCCTGATTCATCATTCATCATTCCTGATTCATTATTCCAGATTCCTGATTCATCATTCCTGATTCATCATTCCTTATTCCTGACTCATCATTCATCATTCCTGATTCCTGATTCCTGATTCATCATTCCTGATTCATGATTCACGATTCCTGATTCCTGATTCATCATTCCTCTTTCCTGATTCATCATTCCTCTTTCCTGATTCATCATTCCTGATTCCTGATTCATCATTCCTCATTCCTGATTCATCAATCCTCATTCCTGATTCATCATTCCTCATTCCTGATTGATCATTCCTCATTCCTGATTGATCATTCCTCATTCCTGATTCATCATTCCTGATTCCTGATTCATCATTCCTGAGTCCTGATTAATCACTCCTGATTCCTGATTCCTGATTCATCATTCCTGATTCCTGATTCATCAATCCTCATTCCTGATTCATCATTCCTGATTCCTGATTCCTGATTCATCATTCCTGATTCATCATTCCTGATTCCTGACTCATCATTCATCATTCCTGATTCCTGATTCCTGATTCATCATTCCTGATTCCTGACTCATCATTCCTGATTCATGATTCCTGATTCATCATTCCTGATTCATCATTCCTGATTCCTGACTCATCATTCATCAGTCCTGATTCCTGATTCCTGATTCATCATTCATCATTCTTGATTCATCATTCATCATTCCTGATTCATCATTCCTGATTCCTGATTCATCATTCCAGATTACTGATTCATCATTCCTGATTCATCATTCCTGATTCCTGACTCATCATTCATCATTCCTGATTCCTGATTCCTGATTCATCATTCCTGATTCATCATTCATCATTCCTGATTCATCATTCCTTATTCCTGATTCATCATTCCTGATTCCTGATTCATCATTCATCATTCCTGATTCATCATTCATCATTCCTGATTCGTCATTCATCATTCCTGATTCATCATTCCTGATTCCTGATTCCTGATTCATCATTCCTGATTCCTGATTCCTGATTCATCATTCCTGATTCATCATTCCTGATTCATCATTCATCATTCCTGATTCATCATTCCTGATTCCTGATTCATCATTCCTGATTCCTGATTCATCATTCCTGATTCCTTATTCATCATTCCTGATTCCTGATTCATCATTCCTGATTCCTGATTCATCATTCCTGATTCATGATTCACGATTCCTGATTCCTGATTCATCATTCCTCTTTCCTGATTCATCATTCCTGATTCCTGATTCATCATTCCTGATTCCTGATTCATCATTCATCATTCCTGATTCATTATTCCAGATTCCTGATTCATCATTCCTGATTCATCATTCCTTATTCCTGACTCATCATTCATCATTCCTGATTCCTGATTCCTGATTCATCATTCCTCATTCATCATTCATCATTCCTGATTCATCATTCCTTATTCCTGATTCATCATTCCTGATTCCTGATTCATCATTCATCATTCCTGATTCATCATTCATCATTCCTGATTCGTCATTCATCATTCCTGATTCATCATTCCTGATTCCTGATTCCTGATTCATCATTCCTGATTCCTGATTCCTGATTCATCATTCCTGATTCATCATTCATCATTCCTGATTCATCATTCATCATTCCTGATTCATCATTCCTGATTCCTGATTCATCATTCCTGATTCATCATTCATCATTCCTGATTCATCATTCATCATTCCTGATTCATCATTCCTGATTCCTGATTCATCATTCCTGATTCATCATTCCTGATTCATCATTCATCATTCCTGATTCATTATTCCTGATTCATCATTCCTGATTCATCATTCATCATTCCTGATTCATCATTCATCATTCCTGATTCATCATTTCTGATTCCTGATTCATCATTCATCATTCCTGATTCATCATTCATCATTCCTCATTCCTCATTCCTGATTCATCATTCCTGATTCCTGATTCCTGATTCATCATTCCTGATTCATCATTCCTGATTCATCATTCATCATTCCTGATTCATCATTCCTGATTCCTGATTCGTCATTCATCATTCCTGATTCATCATTCCTGATTCCTGATTCCTGATTCATCATTCCTGATTCCTGATTCCTGATTCATCATTCCTGATTCCTGACTCATCATTCATCATTCCTGATTCCTGATTCCTGATTCATCATTCCTGATTCATCATTCATCATTCCTGATTCATCATTCCTTATTCCTGATTCATCATTCCTGATTCATCATTCATCATTCCTGATTCATCATTCATCATTCCTGATTCATCATTCATCATTCCTGATTCATCATTCATCATTCCTGATTCATCATTCCTGATTCCTGATTCATCATTCCTGAATCCTGATTCATCATTCCTGATTCATCATTTCTGATTCCTGATTCCCGATTCATCATTCATGATTCCTGATTCATCATTCCTCATTTCTGATTCCTGATTCATCATTCCTGATTCATGATTCACGATTCCTGATTCCTGATTCATCATTCCTCTTTCCTGATTCATCATTCCTGATTCCTGATTCATCAATCCTGATTCCTGATTCATCATTCCTCATTCCTGATTCATCAATCCTCATTCCTGATTCATCATTCCTCATTCCTGATTGATCATTCCTCATTCCTGATACATCATTCCTGATTCCTGATTCATCATTCCTTATTCCTGATTAATCACTCCTGATTCCTGATTCCTGATTCATCATTCCTGATTCCTGATTCATCATTGCTGATTCCTGATTCATCATTCATCATTCCTGATTCCTGATTCATCATTCCTGATTCATCATTCCTGATTCCTGACTCATCATTCATCATTCCTGATTCCTGATTCCTGATTCATCATTCATCATTCCTGATTCATCATTCATCATTCCTGATTCATCATTCCTGATTCCTGATTCATCATTCCAGATTCCTGATTCATCATTCCTGATTCATCATTCCTGATTCCTGACTCATCATTCATCATTCCTGATTCCTGATTCCTGATTCATCATTCCTGATTCATCATTCATCATTCCTGATTCATCATTCCTTATTCCTGATTCATCATTCCTGATTCCTGATTCATCAGATTCATCATTCCTTATTCCTGATTCATCATTCCTGATTCCTGATTCATCATTCATCATTCCTGATTCATCATTCATGATTCCTGACTCATCATTCATCATTCCTGATTCATCATTCCTTATTCCTGATTCATCATTCCTGAATACTGATTCATCATTCATCATTCCTGATTCATCATTCCTGATTCCTGATTCGTCATTCCTGATTCCTGATTCATCATTGCTGATTCCTGATTCATCATCGCTGATTCAGCATTCATCCATTCCTGATTCATCATTCCTGATTCCTGATTCATCATTCATCATTCCTGATTCATTATTCCAGATTCCCTGATTCATCATTCCTGATTCATCATTCCTTATTCCTGACTCATCATTCATCATTCCTGATACCTGATTCCTGATTCATCATTCCTCATTCATCATTCATCATTCCTGATTCATCATTCCTTATTCCTGATTCCTGATTCCTGATTCCTGATTCATCATTCATCATTCCTGATTCATCATTCATCATTCCTGATTCATCATTCCTGATTCATCATTCCTGATTCTGACTCATCATTCATCAGTCCTGATTCCTGATTCCTGATTCATCATTCATCATTCTTGATTCATCATTCATCATTCCTGATTCATCATTCCTGATTCCTGATTCATCATTCCAGATTACTGATTCATCATTCCTGATTCATCATTCCTGATTCCTGACTCATCATTCATCATTCTGATTCCTGATTCCTGATTCATCATTCTGATTCATCATTCATCATTCCTGATTCATCATTCCTTATTCCTGATTCATCATTCCTGATTCCTGATTCATCATTCATCATTCTGATTCATCATTCATCATTCCTGATTCGTCATTCATCATTCCTGATTCATCATTCCTGATTCCTGATTCCTGATTCATCATTCCTGATTCCTGATTCTGATTCATCATTCCTGATTCATCAGTTCCTGATTCATCATTCATCATTCCTGATTCATCATTCCTGATTCCTGATTCATCATTCCTGATTCCTGATTCATCACTTCCTGATTCCTTATCATCATTCTGATTCCTGATTCATCATTCCTGATTCCTGATTCATCATTCCTGATTCATGATTCACGATTCCTGATTCCTGATTCATCATTCCTCTTTCCTGATTCATCATTCCTGATCCATGATTCATCATTCCTGATTCCTGATTCATCATTCATCATTCCTGATTCATTATTCCAGATTCCTGATTCATCATTCCTGATTCATCATTCCTTATTCCTGACTCATCATTCATCATTCCTGATTCCTGATTCCTGATTCATCATTCTCATTCATCATTCATCATGTCCTGATTCATCATTCCTTATTCCTGATTCATCATTCCTGATTCCTGATTCATCATTCATCATTCCTGATTCATCATTCATCATTCCTGATTCGTCATTCATCATTCCTGATTCATCATTCCTGATTCCTGATTCCTGATTCATCATTCCTGATTCCTGATTCCTGATTCATCTTCCTGATTCATCATTCATCATTCCTGATTCATCATTCATCATTCCTGATTCATCATTCCTGATTCCTGATTCATCATTCCTGATTCATCATTCATCATTCCTGATTCATCATTCCTCATTCCTGATTCATCATTCATCATTCCTGATTCGTCATTCATCATTCCTGATTCATCATCCTGATTCCTGATTCTGATTCATCATTTCTGATTCCTGATTCCTGATTCATCATTCCTGATTCATCATTCATCATTCCTGATTCATTCATTCATCATTCCTGATTCATCATTCCTGATTCCTGATTCATCATTCCTGATTCATCATTCATCATTCCTGATTCATCATTCATCATTCCTGATTCATCATTCCTGATTCCTGATTCATCATTCCTGATTCATCATTCCTGATTCATCATTCATCATTCCTGATTCATTATTCCTGATTCATCATTCCTGATTCATCATTCATCATTCCTGATTCATCATTCATCATTCCTGATTCATCATTTCTGATTCCTGATTCATCATTCATCATTCCTGATTCATCATTCATCATTCTCATTCCTCATTCCTGATTCATCATTCCTGATTCCTGATTCCTGATTCATCATTCCTGATTCATCATTCCTGATTCATCATTCATCATTCTGATTCATCATTCCTGATTCATCATTCCTGATTCCTGATTCGTCATTCATCATTCCTGATTCATCATTCCTGATTCCTGACTTCCTGATTCATCATTCCTGATTCCTGATTCCTGATTCATCATTCCTGATTCCTGACTCATCATTCATCATTCTGATTCCTGATTCCTGATTCATCATTCCTGATTCATCATTCATCATTCCTGATTCATCATTCTTATTCCTGATTCATCATTCATCATTCCTGATTCATCATTCATCATTCCGATTCATCATTCCTGATTCCTGATTCATCATCCTGATCCTGATTCATCATTCCTGATTCATCATTTCTGATTCCTGATTCCCGATTTCATCATTCATGATTCCTGATTCATCATTCCTCATTTCTGATTCCTGATTCATCATTCCTGATCATGATTCACGATTCCTGATTCCTGATTCATCATTCCTCTTTCCTGATTCATCATTCCTGATTCCTGATTCATCAATCCTGATTCCTGATTCATCATTCCTCATTCCTGATCATCAATCCTCATTCCTGATTCATCATTCCTCATATCCTGATTGATCATTCCTCATTCCTGATACATCATTCCTGATTCCTGATTCATCATTCCTTATTCTGATTAATCACTCCTGATTCCTGATTCCTGATTCATCATTCCTGATTCCTGATTCATCATTGCTGATTCCTGATTCATCAATCCTCATTCCTGATTCATCATTCCTCATTCCTGATTGATCAATTCCTCATTCCTGATTGATCATTCCTCATTCCTGATTCATCATTCCTGATTCCTGATTCATCATTCCTGAGTCCTGATTAATCACTCCTGATTCCTGATTCCTGATTCATCATCCTGATTCCTGATTCACAATCCTCATTCCTGATTCATCATTCCTGATTCCTGATTCCTGATTCATCATTCCTGATTCATCATTCCTGATTCTGACTCATCATTCATCATTCCTGATTCCTGATTCCTGATTCTTCATTCCTGATTCTGACTCATCATTCCTGATTCATGATTCCCTGATTCATCATTCCTGATTCATCATTCCTGATTCCTGACTCATCATTCATCAGTCCTGATTCCTGATTCCTGATTCATCATCATCATTCTTGATTCATCATTCATCATTCCTGATTCATCATTCCTGATTCCTGATTCATCATTCCAGATTACTGATTCATCATTCCTGATTCATCATTCCTGATTCCTGACTCATCATTCATCATTCCTGATTCCTGATTCCTGATTCATCATTCCTGATTCATCATTCATCATTCCTGATTCATCATTCCTTATTCCTGATTCATCATTCCTGATTCCTGATTCATCATTCATCATTCCTGATTCATCATTCATCATTCCTGATTCGTCATTCATCATTCTGATTCATCATTCCTGATTCTGATTCCTGATTCATCATTCCTGATTCCTGATTCCTGATTCATCATTCTGATCATCATTCCTGATTCATCATTCATCATTCCTGATTTCATCATTCCCTGATTCCTGATTCATCATTCCTGATTCCTGATTCATCATTCCTGATTCCTTATTCATCATTCCTGATTCCTGATTCATCATTCCTGATTCCTGATTCATCATTCCTGATTCCTGATTCCTGATTCATCATTCCTGATTCCTGATTCCTGATTCATCATTCCTGATTCCTGACTCATCATTCATCATTCCTGATTCCTGATTCTGATTCATCATTCCTGATTCATCATTCATCATTCCTGATTCATCATTCCTTATTCCTGATTCATCATTCCTGATTCATCATTCATCATTCCTGATTCATCATTCATCATTCCTGATTCATCATTCATCATTCTGATTCATCATTCATCATTCCTGATTCATCATTCATCATCCTGATTCATCATTCCTGATTCCTGATTCATCATTCCTGAATCCTGATTCATCATTCCTGATTCATCATTTCTGATTCCTGATTCCCGATCATCATTCATGATTCCTGATTCATCATTCCTCATTTCTGATTCCTGATCATCATTCCTGATTCATGATTCACGATTCCTGATTCCTGATTCATCATTCCTCTTTCCTGATTCATCTTCTGATTCCTGATTCATCAATCCTGATTCCTGATTCTCATTCCTCATCTCCTGATTCATCAATCCTCATTCCTGATTCATCATTCCTCATTCTGATTGATCATTCCTCATTCCTGATACATCATTCCTGATTCCTGATTCATCATTCCTTATTCCTGATTAATCACTCCTGATTCCTGATTCCTGATTCATCATCTGATTCCTGATTCATCATTGCTGATTCCTGATTCATCAATCCTCATTCCTGATTCATCATTCCTCATTCCTGATTGATCATTCCTCATTCCTGATTGATCATTCCTCATTCCTGATTCATCATTCCTGATTCCTGATTCATCATTCCTGAGTCCTGATAATCACTCTGATTCCTGATTCCTGATTCATCATTCCTGATTCCTGATTCATCAATCCTCATTCCTGATTCATCATTCCTGATTCTGATTCCTGATTCATCATTCCTGATTCATCATTCCTGATTCATCATTCATCATTCCTGATTCAGCATTCCTGATTCCTGATTCATCATTCCTGATTCCTGATTCATCATTCCTGATTCCTTATTCATCATTCCTGATCCTGATTCATCATCCTGATTCCTGATTCATCATTCCTGATTCATGATTCACGATTCCTGATTCCTGATTCATCATTCCTGATTCCTGATTCCTGATTCATCATTCCTGATTCCTGATTCATCATTCTGATTCTGATTCATCATTCATCATTCCTGATTCATTATTCCGATTCCTGATTTATCATTCCTGATTCATCATTCTTATTCCTGACTCATCATTCATCATTCCTGATTCCTGATTCCTGATTCATCATTCCTCATCATCATTCATCATTCCTGATTCATCATTCCTTATTCCTGATTCATCATTCCTGATTCCTGATTTCATCATTCATCATTCCTGATTCATCATTCATCATTCCTGATTCGTCATTCATCATTCCTGATTCATCATTCCTGATTCCTGATTCCTGATTCATCATTCCTGATTCCTGATTCCTGATTCATCATTCCTGATTCATCATTCATCATTCCTGATTCATCATTCATCATTCCTGATTCATCATTCCTGATTCCTGATTCATCATTCCTGATTCATCATTCATCATTCCTGATTCATCATCATCATTCCTATTCATCATTCCTGATTCCTGATTCATCATTCCTGATTCATCATTCCTGATTCATCATTCATCATTCCTGATTCATTATTCCTGATTCATCATTCCTGATTCTCATTCATCATTCCTGATTCATCATTCATCATTCCTGATTCATCATTCTGATTCCTGATTCATCATTCATCATTCCTGATTCATCATTCATCATTCCTCATTCCTCATTCCTGATTCATCATTCCTGATTCCTGATTCCTGATTCATCATTCCTGATTCATCATTCCTGATTCATCATTCATCATTCCTGATTCATCATTCCTGATTCCTGATTCGTCATTCATCATTCCTGATTCATCATTCCTGATTCCTGATTCCTGATTCATCATTCCTGATTCCTGATTCCTGATTCATCATTCCTGATTCCTGACTCATCATTCATCATTCCTGATTCCTGATTCCTGATTCATCATTCCTGATTCATCATTCATCATTCCTGATTCATCATTCCTTATTCCTGATTCATCATTCCTGATTCATCATTCATCATTCCTGATTCATCATTCATCATTCCTGATTCATCATTCATCATTCCTGATTCATCATTCATCATTCCTGATTCATCATTCCTGATTCCTGATTCATCATTCCTGAATCCTGATTCATCATCCTGATTCATCATTTCTGATTCCTGATTCCCGATTCATCATTCATGATTCCTGATTCATCATTCCTCATTTCTGATTCCTGATTCATCATTCCTGATTTCATGATTCACGATTCCTGATTCCTGATTCATCATTCCTCTTTCCTGATTCATCATTCCTGATTCCTGATTCATCAATCCTGATTCCTGATTCATCATTCCTCATTCCTGATTCATCAATCCTCATTCCTGATTCATCATTCCTCATTCTGATTGATCATTCCTCATTCCTGATACATCATTCCTGATTCCTGATTCATCATTCCTTATTCCTGATTAATCACTCCTGATTCCTGATTCCTGATTCATCATTCCTGATTCTGATTCATCATTGCTGATTCCTGATTCATCATTCATCATTCCTGATTCCTGATTCATCATTCCTGATTCATCATTCCTGATTCCTGACTCATCATTCATCATTCCTGATTCCTGATTCCTGATTCATCATTCATCATTCCTGATTCATCATTCATCATTCCTGATTCATCATTCCTGATTCCTGATTCATCATTCCAGATTCCTGATTCATCATTCCTGATTCATCATTCCTGATTCCTGACTCATCATTCATCATTCCTGATTCCTGATTCCTGATTCATCATTCCTGATTCATCATTCATCATTCCTGATTCATCATTCCTTATTCCTGATTCATCATTCCTGATTCCTGATTCATCATTCATCATTCCTGATTCATCATTCCTTATTCCTGATTCATCATTCCTGATTCCTGATTCATCATTCATCATTCCTGATTCTCATTCCTGATTCCTGAGTCATCATTCATCATTCCTGATTCATCATTCCTTATTCCTGATTCATCATTCCTGAATACTGATTCATCATTCATCATTTCTGATTCATCATTCCTGATTCCTGATTCGTCATTCCTGATTCCTGATTCATCATTGCTGATTCCTGATTCATCATCGCTGATTCAGCATTCATCATTCCTGATTCATCATTCTGATTCCTGATTCATCATTCATCATTCCTGATTCATTATTCCAGATTCCTGATTCATCATTCCTGATTCATCATTCCTTATTCCTGACTCATCATTCATCATTCCTGATTCCTGATTCCTGATTCATCATTCCTGATTCATGATTCACGATTCCTGATTCATCATTCTCTTCTGATTCATCATTCTCTTTCCTGATTCATCATTCTGATTCCTGATTCATCATCCTATCATCATCTCATTCCTGATTCATCAATCCTCATTCCTGATTCATCATTCCTCATTCCTGATTGATCATTCCTCATCCTGATGATCATTCCTCATTCTGATTCATCATTCCTGATTCTGATTCATCATTCCTGAGTCCTGATTAATCACTCCTGATTCCTGATTCCTGATTCATCATCCTGATTCCTGATTCATCAATCCT
>JAOWCC010001481.1:0-29686 GCA_030867875.1 Actinernus sp. WN-2022 | reverse complement strand
ATCTTAAAAACGTTCAATGTGCCGTAAAAATTCTCAAACGGAGAGATTCCATCTTTCCAGCCAATTCATAGATTCTGACCGCGAGCTAATCTTAAAAACGTTCAATGTGCGCCGTAAAATTCTCAAACGGAGAGATTCCATCTTTCCAGCCAATTCATAGATTCCTGACCCGCGAGCTAATCTTAAAAACGTTCAATGTGCCGTAAAAATTCTCAAACGGAGAGATTCCATCTTTCCAGCCCAATTCATAGATTCCTGACCGCGAGCTAATCTTAAAAACGTTCAATGTGCCGTAAAATTCTCAAACGGAGAGATTCCATCTTTCCTCAGCCAATTCCATAGATTTCCTGACCGCGAGCTAATCTTAAAAACGTTCAATGTGCCGTAAAATTCTCAAACGGAGAGATTCCATCTTTTCCAGCCAATTCATAGATTCCTGACCGCGAGCTAATCTTAAAAACGTTCAATGTGCCGTACAAATTCTCAAACGGAGAGATTCCATCTTTCCAGCCAATTCCATAGATTCCTGACCGCGAGCTAATCTTAAAAACGTTCAATGTGCCGTAAAATTCTCAAACGGAGAGATTCCATCTTTCCAGCCAATTCATAGATTCCTGACCGCGAGCTAATCTTAAAAACGTTCAATGTGCCGTCAAATTCTCAAACGGAGAGATTCCATCTTTCCAGCCAATTCATAGATTCCTGACCGCGAGCTAATCTTAAAAACGTTCAATGTGCCGTAAAATTCTCAAACGGAGAGATTCCATCTTTCCAGCCAATTCATAGATTCCTGACCGCGAGCTAATCTTAAAAACGTTCAATGTGCCGTAAAATTCTCAAACGGAGAGATTCCATCTTTCCAGCCAATTCATAGATTCCTGACCGCGAGCTAATCTTAAAAACGTTCAATGTGCCGTAAAATTCTCAAACGGAGAGATTCCATCTTTTCCAGCCAATTCATAGATTCCTGACCGCGAGCTAATCTTAAAAACGTTCAATGTGCCGTAAAATTCTCAAACGGAGAGATTCCATCTTTCCAGCCAATTCATAGATTCCTGACCGCGAGCTAATCTTAAAAACGTTCAATGTGCCGTAAAATTCTCAAACGGAGAGATTCCATCTTTCAGCCAATTCATAGATTCCTGACCGCGAGCTAATCTTAAAAACGTTCAATGTGCCGTAAAATTCCTAAACGGAGAGATTCCATCTTTCCAGCCAATTCATAGATTCCTGACCGCGAGCTAATCTTAAAAACGTTCAATGTGCCCGTAAAATTCTCAAACGGAGAGATTCCATCTTTCCAGCCAATTCATAGATTCCTGACCGCGAGCTAATCTTAAAAACGTTCAATGTGCCGTAAAATTCTCAAACGGAGAGATTCCATCTTTCCAGCCAATTCATAGATTCCTGACCGCGAGCTAATCTTAAAAACGTTCAATGTGCCGTAAAATTCTCAAACGGAGAGATTCCATCTTTCCAGCCAATTCATAGATTCCTGACCGCGAGCTAATCTTAAAAACGTTCAATGTGCCGTAAAATTCTCAAACGGAGAGATTCCATCTTTTCAGCCAATTCATAGATTCCTGACCGCGAGCTAATCTTAAAAACGTTCAATGTGCCGTAAAATTCTCAAACGGAGAGATTCCATCTTTTCAGCCAATTCATAGATTCCTGACCGCGAGCTAATCTTAAAAACGTTCAATGTGCCGTAAAATTCTCAAACGGAGAGATTCCATCTTTTCAGCCAATTCATAGATTCCTGACCGCGAGCTAATCTTAAAAACGTTCAATGTGCCGTAAAATTCTCAAACGGAGAGATTCCATCTTTCCAGCCAATTCATAGATTCCTGACCGCGAGCTAATCTTAAAAACGTTCAATGTGCCGTAAAATTCTCAAACGGAGAGATTCCATCTTTCCAGCCAATTCATAGATTCCTGACCGCGAGCTAATCTTAAAAACGTTCAATGTGCCGTAAAATTCTCAAACGGAGAGATTCCATCTTTCCAGCCAATTCATAGATTCCTGACCGCGGACTAATCTTAAAAACGTTCAATGTGCCGTAAAATTCTCAAACGGAGAGATTCCATCTTTCCAGCCAATTCATAGATTCCTGACCGCGAGCTAATCTTAAAAACGTTCAATGTGCCGTAAAATTCTCAAACGGAGAGATTCCATCTTTTCAGCCAATTCATAGATTCCTGACCGCGAGCTAATCTTAAAAACGTTCAATGTGCCGTAAAATTCTCAAACGGAGAGATTCCATCTTTCCAGCCAATTCATAGATTCCTGACCGCGAGCTCATGATTCACCATTCCTGATTCCTGATTCATCATTCCTCTTTCCTGATTCATCATTCCTGATTCCTGATACATCATTCATCATTCCTGATTCATCATTCCTGATTCCTGATTCATCATTCCTGATTCCTGATTCATCAGTCCTGATTCATGATTCACCAATCCTGATTCCTGATTCATCATTCCTCTTTTCCTGATTCATCATTCCTGATTCCTGATACATCATTCATCATTCCTGATTCATCATTCTTGATTCCTGATTCATCATTCCTGATTCCTGATTAATCACTCCTGATTCCTGATTCCTGATTCATCATTCCTGATTCATCATTCCTGATTCATCATTCCTGATTCATCATTCATCATTCCTGATTCATCATTCCTGATTCCTGATTCATCATTCCTGATTCCTGATTCATTATTCCTGATTCATCATTCCTGATTCCTGATTGATCATTCCTGATTCCTGATTCATCATTCATCATTCCTGATTCATCATTCTTGATTCCTGATTCATCATTCCTGATTCCTGATTCATCATTCTTGATTCCTGATTCATCATTCCTGATTCCTGATTCATCATTCCTGATTCCTGATTCATCATTCCTGATTCCTGATTAATCACTCCTGATTCCTGATTCCTGATTCCTGATTCCTGATTCATCATTCCTGATTCATCATTCCTGATTCCTGATTCATCATTCCTGATTCCTGATTAATCACTCCTGATTCCTGATTCCTGATTCCTGATTCCTGATTCATCATTCCTGATTCATCATTCCTGATTCATCATTCATCATTCCTGATTCATAATTCCTGATTCATCATTCCTGATTCCTGATTCATTATTCCTGATTCATCATTCCTGATTCCTGATTGATCATTCCTGATTCATCATTCCTGATTCCTGATTCATCATTCCTGATTCCTGATTCATCATTACTCATTCCTGATTCATCATTCATGATTCCTGATTCATCATTCCTGATTCCTGATTGATCATTCCTCATTCCTGATTCATCATTCCTGATTCCTGATTCATCATTCCTGATTCCTGATTCATCATTCCTGATTCCTGATTCCTGATTCATCATTCCTGATTCATCATTCCTCATTCCTGATTCATCATTCTTCATTCCTGATTAATCATTCCTCATTCCTGATTCATCATTCCTGATTCATGATTCACCATTCCTGATTCCTGATACATCATTCATCATTCCTGATTCATCATTCCTGATTCCTGATTGATCATTCCTGATTCATCATTCCTGATTCCTGATTCATCATTCCTGATTCCTGATTCATCATTCCTGATTCCTGATTCATCATTACTCATTCCTGATTCATCATTCATGATTCCTGATTCATCATTCCTGATTCCTGATTGATCATTCCTCATTCCTGATTCATCATTCCTGATTCCTGATTCATCATTCCTGATTCCTGATTCATCATTCCTGATTCTCCTGATTCCTGATTCATCATTCCTGATTCATCATTCCTCATTCCTGATTCATCATTCTTCATTCCTGATTAATCATTCCTCATTCCTGATTCATCATTCCTGATTCATGATTCACCATTCCTGATTCCTGATACATCATTCATCATTCCTGATTCATCATTCCTGAATCCTGATTCATCATTCCTGATTCATCATTCCTGATTCCTGATTCATCATTCCTGATTCCTGCTTCATCATTCCTCATTCCTGATTCATCATTCCTCATTCCTCATTCATCAATCCTCATTCCTGATTCATCATTCCTGATTCCTGATTCCTGATTCATCATTCCTGATTCCTGATTCATCATTCATCATTCCTGATTCATCATTCATCATTCCTGATTCATCATTCGTCATTCGTCATTCCTGATTCATCATTCCTGAATCCTGATTCATTATTCCTGATTCATCATTCCTGATTCCTGATTCATCATTCCTGATTCCTGATTCATCATTCCTGATTGATCATTCCTTATTCCTGATTCATCATTCCTGATTCCTGATTCATCATTCATCATTCCTGATTCATCATTCTTGATTCCTGATTCATCATTCCTGATTCCTGATTCATCATTCCTGATTCCTGATTCATCATTCCTGATTCATGATTCACCATTCCTGATTCCTGATTCATCATTCCTCTTTCCTGATTCATCATTCCTGATTCCTGTTACATCATTCATCATTCCTGATTCATCATTCCTGATTCCTGCTTCATCATTCCTGATTCCAGATTCATCAGTCCTGATTCATGATTCACCAATCCTGATTCCTGAGTTCATCATTCCTCTTTCCTGATTCATCATTCCTGATTCCTGATACATCATTCACCATTCCTGATTCATCATTCATCATTCCTGATTCATCATTCCTGATTCCTGATTTATCATTCCTGATTCATCATTCCTGATTCTTGATTCATCATTCCTGATTCCTGATTCATCATTCCTCATTCCTGATTCATCATTACTCATTCCTGATTCATCATTCCTGATTCCTGATTCATCATTCCTGATTCCTGATTCATCATTCCTGATTCCTGATTCATCATTCCTGATTCCTGATTCATCATTCCTGATTCCTGATTCCTGATTCATCATTCCTAATTCATCATTCCTGATTCATCATTCTTCATTCCTGATTCATCATTCTTCATTCCTGATTAATCATTCCCTCATTCCTGATTCATCATTCCTGATTCCTGATTCATCATTCCTGATTCCTGATTCATCATTCATCATTCCTGATTCCTGATTCATCATTGCTGATTCCTGAGTCGTCATTCATCATTCCTGATTCATCATTCCTGATTACTGATTCATCATTCCTGATTCCTGATACATCATTCATCATTCCTGATTCATCATTCCTGATTCCTGATTCATCATTCCTGATTCCAGATTCATCAGTCCTGATTCATGATTCACCAATCCTGATTCCTGATTCATCATTCCTCTTTCCTGATTCATCATTCCTGATTCCTGATACATCATTCATCATTCCTGATACATCATTCATCATTCCTGATTCATCATTCATCATTCCTGATTCATCATTCCTGATTCCTGATTTATCATTCCTGATTCATCATTCCTGATTCCTGATTCATCATTCCTGATTCCTGATTCATCATTCCTGATTCCTGATTCATCATTACTCATTCCTGATTCATCATTCCTGATTCCTGATTCATCATTCCTGATTCCTGATTTGATCATTCCTCATTCCTGATTCATCATTCCTGATTCCTGATTCATCATTCCTGATTCCTGATTCGTGATTCATCATTCCTGATTCATCATTCCTGATTCATCATTCCTCATTCCTGATTCATCATTCTTCATTCTGATTAATCATGCCTCATTCCTGATTCATCATTCCTGATTCATGATTCACCATTCCTGATTCCTGATACATCATTCATCATTCCTGATTCATCATTCCTGATTCCTGATTCATCATTCCTGATTCCTGATTCATCATTCCTGATTCCTGCTTCATCATTCCTCATTCCTGATTCATCATTCCTCATTCCTGATTCATCAATCCTCATTCCTGATTCATCATTCCTGATTCCTGATTCCTGATTCCTGATTCATCATTCCTGATTCATCATTCCTGATTCCTGATTCATCATTCATCATTCCTGATTCATCATTCATCATTCCTGATTCATCATTCGTCATTCCTGATTCATCATTCCTGAATCCTGATTCATTATTCCTGATTCATCATTCCTGATTCCTGATTCATAATTCCTGATTCCTGATTCCTGATTCATCATTCCTGATTCATCATTCCTGATTCCTGATTCATCATTCCTGATTCATCATTCCTGATTCCTGATTCATCATTCCTCATTCCTGATTCATGATTCCTCATTCCTGATTCATCAATCCTCATTCCTGATTCATCATTCCTGATTCCTGATTCATCATTCATCATTCCTGATTCATCATTCATCATTCCTGATTCATCATTCGTCATTCCTTATTCATCATTCCTGAATCCTGATTCATTATTCCTGATTCATCATTCCTGATTCCTGAATCATCATTCCTGATTCCTGATTCATCATTCATCATTCATCATTCCTGATTGATCATTCCTGATTCCTGATTCATCATTCCTCATTTCTGATTCATCATTCATCATTCCCTGATTCATCATTCTTGATTCCTGATTCATCATTCCTGATTCCTGATTCATCATTCTGATTCCTGATTCATCATTCATCATTCCTGATTCCTGATTCATCATTGCTGATTCCTGATTCATCATTCATCATTCCTGATTGATCATTCCTTATTCCCGATTCATCATTCCTGATTCCTGATTCTCATCATTCCTGATTCCTGATTCACCATTCCTGATTCCTGATTCATCATTCCTCTTTCCTGATTCATCATTCCTGATTCCTGTTACATCATTCCATCATTCCTGATTCATCATTCCTGATTCCTGATTCATCATTCCTGATTCCAGATTCATCAGTCCTGATTCATGATTCACCAATCCTCATTCCTGATTCATCATTCCTCATTCCTGATTCATCAATCCTCATTCCTGATTCATCATTCCCTGATTCCTGATTCGATTCATCATTCCTGATTCCTGATTCATCATTCATCATTCCTGATTCATCATTACTGATTCCTGATTCATCATTCCTGATTCATCATTCCTGATTCCTGATTCATCATTCCTGATTCCTGATTCATCATTCCTCATTCCTGATTCATCATTCCTCATTCCTGATTCATCATTCCTGATTCCTGATTCATCATTCCTGATTCCTGATTCCTGATTAATCATTCCTGATTCATCATTCCTGATTCCTGATTCATCATTCCTGATTCATCATTCCTGATTCCTGATTCATCATTCCTCATTCCTGATTCATTCAATGTGCCGTAAAATTCTCAAACGGAGAGATTCCATCTTTCCAGCCAATTCATAGATTCCTGACCGCGAGCTAATCTTAAAAACGTTCAATGTGCCGTAAAATTCCCAAACGGAGAGATTCCATCTTTCCAGCCAATTCATAGATTCCTGACCGCGAGCTAATCTTAAAAACGTTCAATGTGCCGTAAAATTCCCAAACGGAGAGATTCCATCTTTCCAGCCAATTCATAGATTCCTGACCGCGAGCTAATCTTAAAAACGTTCAATGTGCCGTCAAATTCTCAAACGGAGAGATTCCATCTTTCCAGCCAATTCATAGATTCCTGACCGCGAGCTAATCTTAAAAACGTTCAATGTGCCGTCAAATTCTCAAACGGAGAGATTCCATCTTTCCAGCCAATTCATAGATTCCTGACCGCGAGCTCTATTCTTAAAAACGTTCAATGTGCCGTAAAATTCTCAAACGGAGAGATTCCATCTTTCCAGCCAATACATAGATTCCTGACCGCGAGCTAATCTTAAAAACGTTCAATGTGCCGTAAAATTCTCAAACGGAGAGATTCCATCTTTTCAGCCAATTCATAGATTCCTGACCGCGAGCTAATCTTAAAAACGTTCAATGTGCCGTAAAATTCTCAAACGGAGAGATTCCATCTTTCCAGCCAATTCATAGATTCCTGACCGCGAGCTAATCTTAAAAAACGTTCAATGTGCCGTAAAATTCTCAAACGGAGAGATTCCATCTTTCCTGCCAATTCATAGATTTCTGACCGCGAGCTAATCTTAAAAACGTTCAATGTGCCGTAAAATTCCCAAACGGAGAGATTCCATCTTTTCCAGCCAATTCATAGATTCCTGACCGCGAGCTAATCTTAAAAACGTTCAATGTGCCGTAAAATTCTCAAACGGAGAGATTCCATCTTTCCAGCCAATTCATAGATTCCTGACCGCGAGCTAATCTTAAAAAACGTTCAATGTGCCGTAAAATTCTCAAACGGAGAGATTCCATCTTTCCAGCCAATTCATAGGATTCCTGACCGCGAGCTAATCTTAAAAACGTTCAATGTGCCGTAAAATTCTCAAACGGAGAGATTCCATCTTTCCAGCCAATTCATAGATTCCTGACCGCGAGCTAATCTTAAAAACGTTCAATGTGCCGTAAAATTCTCAAACGGAGAGATTCCATCTTTTCAGCCAATTCATAGATTCCTGACCGCGAGCTAATCTTAAAAACGTTCAATGTGCCGTAAAATTCTCAAACGGAGAGATTCCATCTTTTCAGCCAATTCATAGATTCCTGACCGCGAGCTAATCTTAAAAACGTTCAATGTGCCGTAAAATTCTCAAACGGAGAGATTCCATCTTTTCAGCCAATTCATAGATTCCTGACCGCGAGCTAATCTTAAAAAACGTTCAATGTGCCGTAAAATTCTCAAACGGAGAGATTCCCATCTTTCCAGCCCAATTCATAGATTCCTGACCGCGAGCTAATCTTAAAAAACGTTCAATGTGCCGTAAAATTCTCAAACGGAGAGATTCCATCTTTCCAGCCAATTCATAGATTCCTGACCGCGAGCTAATCTTAAAAACGTTCAATGTGCCGTAAAATTCTCAAACGGAGAGATTCCATCTTTCCAGCCAATTCATAGATTCCTGACCGCGAGCTAATCTTAAAAACGTTCAATGTGCCGTGAAAATTCTCAAAACGGAGAGATTCCATCTTTCCAGCCAATTCATAGATTTCTGACCCGCGAGCTAATCTTAAAAACGTTCAATGTGCCGTAAAATTCTCAAACGGAGAGATTCCATCTTTCCAGCCAATTCATAGATTTCTGACCCCGAGCTAATCTTAAAAACGTTCAATGTGCCGTAAAATTCTCAAACGGAGAGATTCCATCTTTTCAGCCAATTCATAGATTCCTGACCGCGAGCTAATCTTAAAAACGTTCAATGTGCCGTAAAATTCTCAAACGGAGAGATTCCATCTTTCCAGCCAATTCATAGATTCCTGACCGCGAGCTAATCTTAAAAACGTTCAATGTGCCGTCAAATTCTCAAACGGAGAGATTCCATCTTTCAGCCAATTCATAGATTCCTGACCGCGAGCTAATCTTAAAAACGTTCAATGTGCCGTCAAATTCTCAAACGGAGAGATTCCATCTTTCCAGCCAATTCATAGATTCCTGACCGCGAGCTATTCTTAAAACGTTCAATGTGCCGTAAAATTCTCAAACGGAGAGATTCCATCTTTCCAGCCAATACATAGATTCCTGACCGCGAGCTAATCTTAAAAACGTTCAATGTGCCGTAAAATTCTCAAACGGAGAGATTCCATCTTTTCAGCCAATTCATAGATTCCTGACCGCGAGCTAATCTTAAAAACGTTCAATGTGCCGTAAAATTCTCAAACGGAGAGATTCCATCTTTCCAGCCAATTCATAGATTCCTGACCGCGAGCTAATCTTAAAAACGTTCAATGTGCCTTAAAATTCTCAAACGGAGAGATTCCATCTTTCCAGCCAATTCATAGATTTCTGACCGCGAGCTAATCTTAAAAACGTTCAATGTGCCGTAAAATTCCCAAACGGACAGATTCCATCTTTCCAGCCAATTCATAGATTCCTGACCGCGAGCTAATCTTAAAAACGTTCAATGTGCCGTAAAAGTCTCAAACGGAGAGATTCCATCTTTCCAGCCAATTCATAGATTCCTGACCGCGAGCTAATCTTAAAAACGTTCAATGTGCCGTAAAATTCTCAAACGGAGAGATTCCATCTTTCCAGCCAATTCATAGATTCCTGACCGCGAGCTAATCTTAAAAACGTTCAATGTGCCGTAAAATTCTCAAACGGAGAGATTCCATCTTTCCAGCCAATTCATAGATTCCTGACCGCGAGCTAATCTTAAAAACGTTCAATGTGCCGTAAAATTCTCAAACGGAGAGATTCCATCTTTTCAGCCAATTCATAGATTCCTGACCGCGAGCTAATCTTAAAAACGTTCAATGTGCCGTAAAATTCTCAAAACGGAGAGATTCCATCTTTTCAGCCAATTCATAGATTCCTGACCGCGAGCTAATCTTAAAAACGTTCAATGTGCCGTAAAATTCTCAAACGGAGAGATTCCATCTTTTCAGCCAATTCATAGATTCCTGACCGCGAGCTAATCTTAAAAACGTTCAATGTGCCGTAAAATTCTCAAACGGAGAGATTCCATCTTTCCAGCCAATTCATAGATTCCTGACCGCGAGCTAATCTTAAAAACGTTCAATGTGCCGTAAAATTCTCAAACGGAGAGATTCCATCTTTCCAGCCGAATTCATAGATTCCTGACCGCGAGCTAATCTTAAAAACGTTCAATGTGCCGTAAAATTCTCAAACGGAGAGATTCCATCTTTCCAGCCAATTCATAGATTCCTGACCGCGAGCTAATCTTAAAAACGTTCAATGTGCCGTAAAATTCTCAAACGGAGAGATTCCATCTTTCTCAGCCAATTCATAGATTTCTGACCGCGAGCTAATCTTAAAAACGTTCAATGTGCCGTAAAATTCTCAAACGGAGAGATTCCATCTTTCCAGCCAATTCATAGATTTCTGACCGCGAGCTAATCTTAAAAACGTTCAATGTGCCGTGAAATCTCAAACGGAGAGATTCCATCTTTTCAGCCAATTCATAGATTCCTGACCGCGAGCTAATCTTAAAAACGTTCAATGTGCCGTCAATTTCTCAAACGGAGAGATTCCATCTTTCCAGCCAATTCATAGATTCCTGACCGCGAGCTAATCTTAAAAACGTTCAATGTGCCGTCAAATTCTCAAACGGAGAGATTCCATCTTTCCAGCCAATTCATAGATTCCTGACCGCGAGCTAATCTTAAAAACGTTCAATGTGCCGTAAAATTCTCAAACGGAGAGATTCCATCTTTCCAGCCAATTCATAGATTCCTGACCGCGAGCTAATCTTAAAAACGTTCAATGTGCCGTAAAATTCTCAAACGGAGAGATTCCATCTTTCCAGCCAATTCATAGATTTCTGACCGCGAGCTAATCTTAAAAACGTTCAATGTGCCGTAAAATTCTCAAACGGAGAGATTCCATCTTTCCAGCCAATTCATAGATTTCTGACCCCGAGCTAATCTTAAAAACGTTCAATGTGCCGTAAAATTCTCAAACGGAGAGATTCCATCTTTTCAGCCAATTCATAGATTCCTGACCGCGAGCTAATCTTAAAAACGTTCAATGTGCCGTAAAATTCTCAAACGGAGAGATTCCATCTTTCCAGCCAATTCATAGATTCCTGACCGCGAGCTAATCTTAAAAACGTTCAATGTGCCGTCAAATTCTCAAACGGAGAGATTCCATCTTTCCAGCCAATTCATAGATTCCTGACCGCGAGCTAATCTTAAAAACGTTCAATGTGCCGTCAAATTCTCAAACGGAGAGATTCCATCTTTCCAGCCAATTCATAGATTCCTGACCGCGAGCTATTCTTAAAAACGTTCAATGTGCCGTAAAATTCTCAAACGGAGAGATTCCATCTTTCCAGCCAATACATAGATTCCTGACCGCGAGCTAATCTTAAAAACGTTCAATGTGCCGTAAAATTCTCAAACGGAGAGATTCCATCTTTTCAGCCAATTCATAGATTCCTGACCGCGAGCTAATCTTAAAAACGTTCAATGTGCCGTAAAATTCTCAAACGGAGAGATTCCATCTTTCCAGCCAATTCATAGATTCCTGACCGCGAGCTAATCTTAAAAACGTTCAATGTGCCTTAAAATTCTCAAACGGAGAGATTCCATCTTTCCAGCCAATTCATAGATTTCTGACCGCGGAGCTAATCTTAAAAACGTTCAATGTGCCGTAAAATTCCCAAACGGACAGATTCCATCTTTCCAGCCAATTCATAGATTCCTGACCGCGAGCTAATCTTAAAAACGTTCAATGTGCCGTAAAAGTCTCAAACGGAGAGATTCCATCTTTCCAGCCAATTCATAGATTCCTGACCGCGAGCTAATCTTAAAAACGTTCAATGTGCCGTAAAATTCTCAAACGGAGAGATTCCCATCTTTCCAGCCAATTCATAGATTCCTGACCGCGAGCTAATCTTAAAAACGTTCAATGTGCCGTAAAATTCTCAAACGGAGAGATTCCATCTTTCCAGCCAATTCATAGATTCCTGACCGCGAGCTAATCTTAAAAACGTTCAATGTGCCGTAAAATTCTCAAACGGAGAGATTCCATCTTTTCAGCCAATTCATAGATTCCTGACCGCGAGCTAATCTTAAAAACGTTCAATGTGCCGTAAAATTCTCAAACGGAGAGATTCCATCTTTTCAGCCAATTCATAGATTCCTGACCGCGAGCTAATCTTAAAAACGTTCAATGTGCCGTAAAATTCTCAAACGGAGAGATTCCATCTTTTCAGCCAATTCATAGATTCCTGACCGCGAGCTAATCTTAAAAACGTTCAATGTGCCGTAAAATTCTCAAACGGAGAGATTCCATCTTTTCCAGCCAATTCATAGATTCCTGACCGCGAGCTAATCTTAAAAACGTTCAATGTGCCGTAAAATTCTCAAACGGAGAGATTCCATCTTTCCAGCCAATTCATAGATTCCTGACCGCGAGCTAATCTTAAAAACGTTCAATGTGCCGTAAAATTCTCAAACGGAGAGATTCCATCTTTCCAGCCAATTCATAGATTCCTGACCGCGAGCTAATCTTAAAAACGTTCAATGTGCCGTTAAAATTCTCAAACGGAGAGATTCCATCTTTCCAGCCAATTCATAGATTTCTGACCGCGAGCTAATCTTAAAAACGTTCAATGTGCCGTAAAATTCTCAAACGGAGAGATTCCATCTTTCCAGCCAATTCATAGATTTCTGACCGCGAGCTAATCTTAAAAACGTTCAATGTGCCGTGAAATTCTCAAACGGAGAGATTCCATCTTTTCAGCCAATTCATAGATTCCTGACCGCGAGCTAATCTTAAAAACGTTCAATGTGCCGTCAATTTCTCAAACGGAGAGATTCCATCTTTCCAGCCAATTCATAGATTCCTGACCGCGAGCTAATCTTAAAAACGTTCAATGTGCCGTCAAATTCTCAACGGAGAGATTCCATCTTTCCAGCCAATTCATAGATTCCTGACCGCGAGCTAATCTTAAAAACGTTCAATGTGCCGGTAAAATTCTCAAACGGAGAGATTCCATCTTTCCAGCCAATTCATAGATTCCTGACCGCGAGCTCATGATTCACCATTCCTGATTCCTGATTCATCATTCCTCTTTCCTGATTCATCATTCCTGATTCCTGATACATCATTCATCATTCCTGATTCATCATTCCTGATTCCTGATTCATCATTCCTGATTCCTGATTCATCATTCCTGATTCCTGATTCATCACTCCTGATTCCTGATTCCTGATTCCTGATTCCTGATTCATCATTCCTGATTCATCATTCCTGATTCCTGATTCATCATTCCTGATTCCTGATTAATCACTCCTGATTCCTGATTCCTGATTCCTGATTCCTGATTCATCATTCCTGATTCATCATTCCTGATTCATCATTCATCATTCCTGATTCATAATTCCTGATTCATCATTCCTGATTCCTGATTCATTATTCCTGATTCATCATTCCTGATTCCTGATTGATCATTCCTGATTCATCATTCCTGATTCCTGATTCATCATTCCTGATTCCTGATTCATCATTCCTGATTCCTGATTCCTGATTCATCATTCCTGATTCATCATTCCTCATTCCTGATTCATCATTCTTCATTCCTGATTAATCATTCCTCATTCCTGATTCATCATTCCTGATTCATGATTCACCATTCCTGATTCCTGATACATCATTCATCATTCCTGATTCATCATTCCTGATTCCTGATTTGATCATTCCTGATTCATCATTCCTGATTCCTGATTCATCATTCCTGAATCCTGATTCATCATTCCTGATTCCTGATTCATCATTACTCATTCCTGATTCATCATTCCTGATTCCTGATTCATCATTCCTGATTCCTGATTGATCATTCCTCATTCCTGATTCATCATTCCTGATTCCTGATTCATCATTCCTGATTCCTGATTCATCATTCCTGATTCCTGATTCCTGATTCATCATTCCTGATTCATCATTCCTCATTCCTGATTCATCATTCTTCATTCCTGATTAATCATTCTCATTCCTGATTCATCATTCATGCATTCCTGATTCATGATTCACCATTCCTGATTCCTGATACATCATTCATCATTCCTGATTCATCATTCCTGATTCCTGATTCATCATTCCTGATTCATCATTCCTGATTCCTGATTCATCATTCCTGATTCCTGCTTCATCATTCCTCATTCCTGATTCATCATTCCTCATTCCTGATTCATCAATCCTCATTCCTGATTCATCATTCCTGATTCCTGATTCCTGATTCATCATTCCTGATTCCTGATTCATCATTCATCATTCCTGATTCATCAATTCATCATTCCTGATTCATCATTCGTCATTCGTCATTCCTGATTCATCATTCCTGAATCCTGATTCATTATTCCTGATTCATCATTCCTGATTCCTGATTCATCATTCCTGATTCCTGATTCATCATTCCTGATTGATCATTTCCTTATTCCTGATTCATCATTCCTGATTCCTGATTCATCATTCATCATTCCTGATTCATCATTCTTGATTCCTGATTCATCGTTCCTGATTCCTGATTCATCATTCCTGATTCCTGATTCATCATTCCTGATTCATGATTCACCATTCCTGATTCCTGATTCATCATTCCTCTTTCCTGATTCATCATTCCTGATTCCTGTTACATCATTCATCATTCCTGATTCATCATTCCTGATTCCTGCTTCATCATTCCTGATTCCAGATTCATCAGTCCTGATTCATGATTCACCAATCCTGATTCCTGATTCATCATTCCTCTTTCCTGATTCATCATTCCTGATTCCCTGATACATCATTCACCATTCCTGATTCATCATTCATCATTCCTGATTCATCATTCCTGATTCCTGATTTATCATTCCTGATTCATCATTCCTGATTCTTGATTCATCATTCCTGATTCCTGATTCATCATTCCTCATTCCTGATTCATCATTACTCATTCCTGATTCATCATTCCTGATTCCTGATTGATCATTCCTGATTCCTGATTGATCATTCCTGATTCCTGATTCATCATTCCTGATTCCTGATTCATCATTCCTGATTCCTGAATCCTGATTCATCATTCCTGATTCATCATTTCTGATTCATCATTCTTCATTCCTGATTCATCATTCTTCATTCCTGATTCATCATTCCTGATTCCTGAATCCTGATTCATCATTCCTGATTCATCATTTCTGATTCATCATTCTTCATTCCTGATTCATCATTCTTCATTCCTGATTAATCATTCCTCATTCCTGATTCATCATTCCTGAATCCTGATTCATCATTCCTGATTCCTGATTCATCATTCATCATTCCTGATTCCTGATTCCTGATTCATCATTGCTGATTCCTGAGTCATCATTCATCATTCCTGATTCATCATTCCTGATTACTGATTCATCATTCCTGATTCCTGATACATCATTCATCATTCCTGATTCATCATTCCTGATTCCTGATTCATCATTCCTGATTCCAGATTCATCAGTCCTGATTCCTGATTCCTGATTCATCATTCCTCTTTCCTGATTCATCATTCCTGATTCCTGATACATCATTCATCATTCCTGATTCATCATTCATCATTCCTGATTCATCATTCCTGATTCCTGATTTATCATTCCTGATTCATCATTCCTGATTCCTGATTCATCATTCCTGATTCCTGATTCATCATTCCTGATTCCTGATTCATCATTACTCATTCCTGATTCATCATTCCTGATTCCTGATTCATCATTCCTGATTCCTGATTGATCATTCCTCATTCCTGATTCATCATTCCTGATTCCTGATTCATCATTCCTGATTCCTGATTCGTGATTCATCATTCCTGATTCATCATTCCTGATTCATCATTTCTCATTCCTGATTCATCATTCCTGATTCCTGATTCATCATTCATCATTCCTGATTCATCATTCTTGATTCCTGATTCATCATTCCTGATTCCTTATTCATCATTCCTGATTCCTGATTCATCATTCCTGATTCCTGATTCATCACTCCTGATTCCTGATTCCTGATTCCTGATTCCTGATTCATCATTCCTGATTCATCATTCCTGATTCCTGATTCATCATTCCTGATTCCTGATTAATCACTCCTGATTCCTGATTCCTGATTCCTGATTCCTGATTCATCATTCCTGATTCATCATTCATCATTCCTGATTCATAATTCCTGATTCATCATTCCTGATTCCTGATTCATTATTCCTGATTCATCATTCCTGATTCCTGATTGATCATTCCTGATTCATCATTCCTGATTCCTGATTCATCATTCCTGATTCCTGATTCATCATTCCTGATTCCTGATTCATCATTACTCATTCCTGATTCATCATTCATGATTCCTGATTGATCATTCCTGATTCCTGATTGATCATTCCTCATTCCTGATTCATCATTCCTGATTCCTGATTCATCATTCCTGATTCCTGATTCATCATTCCTGATTCCTGATTCCTGATTCATCATTCCTGATTCATCATTCCTCATTCCTGATTCATCATTCTTCATTCCTGATTAATCATTCCTCATTCCTGATTCATCATTCCTGATTCATGATTCACCATTCCTGATTCCTGATACATCATTCATCATTCCTGATTCATCATTCCTGATTCCTGATTGATCATTCCTGATTCATCATTCCTGATTCCTGATTCATCATTCCTGATTCCTGATTCATCATTCCTGATTCCTGATTCATCATTACTCATTCCTGATTCATCATTCCTGATTCCTGATTCATCATTCCTGATTCCTGATTGATCATTCCTCATTCCTGATTCATCATTCCTGATTCCTGATTCATCATTCCTGATTCCTGATTCATCATTCCTGATTCCTGATTCCTGATTCATCATTCCTGATTCATCATTCCTCATTCCTGATTCATCATTCTTCATTCCTGATTAATCATTCCTCATTCCTGATTCATCATTCCTGATTCATGATTCACCATTCCTGATTCCTGATACATCATTCATCATTCCTGATTCATCATTCCTGATTCCTGATTCATCATTCCTGATTCATCATTCCTGATTCCTGATTCATCATTCCTGATTCCTGCTTCATCATTCCTCATTCCTGATTCATCATTCCTCATTCCTGATTCATCAATCCTCATTCCTGATTCATCATTCCTGATTCCTGATTCCTGATTCATCATTCCTGATTCCTGATTCATCATTCATCATTCCTGATTCATCATTCATCATTCCTGATTCATCATTCGTCATTCGTCATTCCTGATTCATCATTCCTGAATCCTGATTCATTATTCCTGATTCATCATTCCTGATTCCTGATTCATCATTCCTGATTCCTGATTCATCATTCCTGATTGATCATTCCTTATTCCTGATTCATCATTCCTGATTCCTGATTCATCATTCATCATTCCTGATTCATCATTCTTGATTCCTGATTCATCATTCCTGATTCCTGATTCATCATTCCTGATTCCTGATTCATCATTCCTGATTCATGATTCACCATTCCTGATTCCTGATTCATCATTCCTCTTTCCTGATTCATCATTCCTGATTTCTGTTACATCATTCATCATTCCTGATTCATCATTCCTGATTCCTGCTTCATCATTCCTGATTCCAGATTCATCAGTCCTGATTCATGATTCACCAATCCTGATTCCTGATTCATCATTCCTCTTTCCTGATTCATCATTCCTGATTCCTGATACATCATTCACCATTCCTGATTCATCATTCATCATTCCTGATTCATCATTCCTGATTCCTGATTTATCATTCCTGATTCATCATTCCTGATTCTTGATTCATCATTCCTGATTCCTGATTCATCATTCCTCATTCCTGATTCATCATTACTCATTCCTGATTCATCATTCCTGATTCCTGATTGATCATTCCTGATTCCTGATTGATCATTCCTGATTCCTGATTCATCATTCCTGATTCCTGATTCATCATTCCTGATTCCTGAATCCTGATTCATCATTCCTGATTCATCATTCCTGATTCATCATTCTTCATTCCTGATTCATCATTCTTCATTCCTGATTAATCATTCCTCATTCCTGATTCATCATTCCTGATTCCTGATTCATCATTCCTGATTCCTGATTCATCATTCATCATTCCTGATTCCTGATTCATCATTGCTGATTCCTGAGTCATCATTCATCATTCCTGATTCATCATTCCTGATTACTGATTCATCATTCCTGATTCCTGATACATTATTCATCATTCCTGATTCATCATTCCTGATTCCTGATTCATCATTCCTGATTCCAGATTCATCAGTCCTGATTCATGATTCACCAATCCTGATTCCTGATTCATCATTCCTCTTTCCTGATTCATCATTCCTGATTCCTGATACATCATTCATCATTCCTGATTCATCATTCATCATTCCTGATTCATCATTCCTGATTCCTGATTTATCATTCCTGATTCATCATTCCTGATTCCTGATTCATCATTCCTGATTCCTGATTCATCATTCCTGATTCCTGATTCATCATTACTCATTCCTGATTCATCATTCCTGATTCCTGATTCATCATTCCTGATTCCTGATTGATCATTCCTCATTCCTGATTCATCATTCCTGATTCCTGATTCATCATTCCTGATTCCTGATTCGTGATTCATCATTCCTGATTCATCATTCCTGATTCATCATTCCTCATTCCTGATTCATCATTCTTCATTCCTGATTAATCATTCCTCATTCCTGATTCATCATTCCTGATTCATAATTCACCATTCCTGATTCCTGATACATCATTCATCATTCCTGATTCATCATTCCTGATTCCTGATTCATCATTCCTGATTCCTGATTCATCATTCCTGATTCCTGCTTCATCATTCCTCATTCCTGATTCATCATTCCTCATTCCTGATTCATCAATCCTCATTCCTGATTCATCATTCCTGATTCCTGATTCCTGATTCATCATTCCTGATTCATCATTCCTGATTCCTGATTCATCATTCATCATTCCTGATTCATCATTCATCATTCCTGATTCATCATTCGTCATTCCTGATTCATCATTCCTGAATCCTGATTCATTATTCCTGATTCATCATTCCTGATTCCTGATTCATCATTCCTGATTCCTGATTGATCATTCATCATTCCTGATTGATCATTCCTTATTCCTGATTGATCATTCCTGATTCCTGATTCATCATTCATCATTCCTGATTCATCATTCTTGATTCCTGATTCATCAATCCTGATTCCTGATTCATCATTCCTGATTCCTGATTCATCATTCCTGATTCCTGATTCATCATTCCTCATTCCTGATTCATCATTACTCATTCCTGATTCATCATTCCTGATTCCTGATTCATCATTCCTGATTGATCATTCCTCATTCCTGATTCATCATTCCTGATTCCTGATTCATCATTCCTGATTCCTGATTCCTGATTCATCATTCCTGATTCATCATTCCTGATTCCTGATTCCTGATTCCTGATTGATCATTCCTGATTCCTGATTCATCATTCATCATTCCTGATTCATCATTCTTGATTCCTGATTCATCATTCCTGATTCCTTATTCATCATTCCTGATTCCTGATTCATCATTCCTGATTCCTGATTCATCACTCCTGATTCCTGATTCCTGATTCCTGATTCCTGATTCATCATTCCTGATTCATCATTCCTGATTCCTGATTCATCATTCCTGATTCCTGATTAATCACTCCTGATTCCTGATTCCTGATTCCTGATTCCTGATTCCTGATTCATCATTCCTGATTCATCATTCCTGATTCATCATTCATCATTCCTGATTCATAATTCCTGATTCATCATTCCTGATTCCTGATTCATTATTCCTGATTCATCATTCCTGATTCCTGATTGATCATTCCTGATTCATCATTCCTGATTCCTGATTCATCATTCCTGATTCCTGATTCATCATTCCTGATTCCTGATTCCTGATTCATCATTCCTGATTCATCATTCCTCATTCCTGATTCATCATTCTTCATTCCTGATTAATCATTCCTCATTCCTGATTCATCATTCCTGATTCATGATTCACCATTCCTGATTCCTGATACATCATTCATCATTCCTGATTCATCATTCCTGATTCCTGATTGATCATTCCTGATTCATCATTCCTGATTCCTGATTCATCATTCCTGAATCCTGATTCATCATTCCTGATTCCTGATTCATCATTACTCATTCCTGATTCATCATTCCTGATTCCTGATTCATCATTCCTGATTCCTGATTGATCATTCCTCATTCCTGATTCATCATTCCTGATTCCTGATTCATCATTCCTGATTCCTGATTCATCATTCCTGATTCCTGATTCCTGATTCATCATTCCTGATTCATCATTCCTCATTCCTGATTCATCATTCTTCATTCCTGATTAATCATTCCTCATTCCTGATTCATCATTCCTGATTCATGATTCACCATTCCTGATTCCTGATACATCATTCATCATTCCTGATTCATCATTCCTGATTCCTGATTCATCATTCCTGATTCATCATTCCTGATTCCTGATTCATCATTCCTGATTCCTGCTTCATCATTCCTCATTCCTGATTCATCATTCCTCATTCCTGATTCATCAATCCTCATTCCTGATTCATCATTCCTGATTCCTGATTCCTGATTCATCATTCCTGATTCCTGATTCATCATTCATCATTCCTGATTCATCATTCATCATTCCTGATTCATCATTCGTCATTCGTCATTCCTGATTCATCATTCCTGAATCCTGATTCATTATTCCTGATTCATCATTCCTGATTCCTGATTCATCATTCCTGATTCCTGATTCATCATTCCTGATTGATCATTCCTTATTCCTGATTCATCATTCCTGATTCCTGATTCATCATTCATCATTCCTGATTCATCATTCTTGATTCCTGATTCATCATTCCTGATTCCTGATTCATCATTCCTGATTCCTGATTCATCATTCCTGATTCATGATTCACCATTCCTGATTCCTGATTCATCATTCCTCTTTCCTGATTCATCATTCCTGATTCCTGTTACATCATTCATCATTCCTGATTCATCATTCCTGATTCCTGCTTCATCATTCCTGATTCCAGATTCATCAGTCCTGATTCATGATTCACCAATCCTGATTCCTGATTCATCATTCCTCTTTCCTGATTCATCATTCCTGATTCCTGATACATCATTCACCATTCCTGATTCATCATTCATCATTCCTGATTCATCATTCCTGATTCCTGATTTATCATTCCTGATTCATCATTCCTGATTCTTGATTCATCATTCCTGATTCCTGATTCATCATTCCTCATTCCTGATTCATCATTACTCATTCCTGATTCATCATTCCTGATTCCTGATTGATCATTCCTGATTCCTGATTGATCATTCCTGATTCCTGATTCATCATTCCTGATTCCTGATTCATCATTCCTGATTCCTGAATCCTGATTCATCATTCCTGATTCATCATTCCTGATTCATCATTCTTCATTCCTGATTCATCATTCTTCATTCCTGATTAATCATTCCTCATTCCTGATTCATCATTCCTGAATCCTGATTCATCATTCCTGATTCCTGATACATCATTCATCATTCCTGATTCCTGATTCCTGATTCATCATTGCTGATTCCTGAGTCATCATTCATCATTCCTGATTCATCATTCCTGATTACTGATTCATCATTCCTGATTCCTGATACATCATTCATCATTCCTGATTCATCATTCCTGATTCCTGATTCATCATTCCTGATTCCAGATTCATCAGTCCTGATTCATGATTCACCAATCCTGATTCCTGATTCATCATTCCTCTTTCCTGATTCATCATTCCTGATTCCTGATACATCATTCATCATTCCTGATTCATCATTCATCATTCCTGATTCATCATTCCTGATTCCTGATTTATCATTCCTGATTCATCATTCCTGATTCCTGATTCATCATTCCTGATTCCTGATTCATCATTCCTGATTCCTGATTCATCATTACTCATTCCTGATTCATCATTCCTGATTCCTGATTCATCATTCCTGATTCCTGATTGATCATTCCTCATTCCTGATTCATCATTCCTGATTCCTGATTCATCATTCCTGATTCCTGATTCGTGATTCATCATTCCTGATTCATCATTCCTGATTCATCATTTCTCATTCCTGATTCATCATTCCTGATTCCTGATTCATCATTCATCATTCCTGATTCATCATTCTTGATTCCTGATTCATCATTCCTGATTCCTTATTCATCATTCCTGATTCCTGATTCATCATTCCTGATTCCTGATTCATCACTCCTGATTCCTGATTCCTGATTCCTGATTCCTGATTCATCATTCCTGATTCATCATTCCTGATTCCTGATTCATCATTCCTGATTCCTGATTAATCACTCCTGATTCCTGATTCCTGATTCCTGATTCCTGATTCATCATTCCTGATTCATCATTCCTGATTCATCATTCATCATTCCTGATTCATAATTCCTGATTCATCATTCCTGATTCCTGATTCATTATTCCTGATTCATCATTCCTGATTCCTGATTGATCATTCCTGATTCATCATTCCTGATTCCTGATTCATCATTCCTGATTCCTGATTCATCATTCCTGATTCCTGATTCATCATTACTCATTCCTGATTCATCATTCATGATTCCTGATTCATCATTCCTGATTCCTGATTGATCATTCCTCATTCCTGATTCATCATTCCTGATTCCTGATTCATCATTCCTGATTCCTGATTCATCATTCCTGATTCCTGATTCCTGATTCATCATTCCTGATTCATCATTCCTCATTCCTGATTCATCATTCTTCATTCCTGATTAATCATTCCTCATTCCTGATTCATCATTCCTGATTCATGATTCACCATTCCTGATTCCTGATACATCATTCATCATTCCTGATTCATCATTCCTGATTCCTGATTGATCATTCCTGATTCATCATTCCTGATTCCTGATTCATCATTCCTGATTCCTGATTCATCATTCCTGATTCCTGATTCATCATTACTCATTCCTGATTCATCATTCCTGATTCCTGATTCATCATTCCTGATTCCTGATTGATCATTCCTCATTCCTGATTCATCATTCCTGATTCCTGATTCATCATTCCTGATTCATCATTCCTGATTCCTGATTCCTGATTCATCATTCCTGATTCATCATTCCTCATTCCTGATTCATCATTCTTCATTCCTGATTAATCATTCCTCATTCCTGATTCATCATTCCTGATTCATGATTCACCATTCCTGATTCCTGATACATCATTCATCATTCCTGATTCATCATTCCTGATTCCTGATTCATCATTCCTGATTCATCATTCCTGATTCCTGATTCATCATTCCTGATTCCTGCTTCATCATTCCTCATTCCTGATTCATCATTCCTCATTCCTGATTCATCAATCCTCATTCCTGATTCATCATTCCTGATTCCTGATTCCTGATTCATCATTCCTGATTCCTGATTCATCATTCATCATTCCTGATTCATCATTCATCATTCCTGATTCATCATTCGTCATTCGTCATTCCTGATTCATCATTCCTGAATCCTGATTCATTATTCCTGATTCATCATTCCTGATTCCTGATTCATCATTCCTGATTCCTGATTCATCATTCCTGATTGATCATTCCTTATTCCTGATTCATCATTCCTGATTCCTGATTCATCATTCATCATTCCTGATTCATCATTCTTGATTCCTGATTCATCATTCCTGATTCCTGATTCATCATTCCTGATTCCTGATTCATCATTCCTGATTCATGATTCACCATTCCTGATTCCTGATTCATCATTCCTCTTTCCTGATTCATCATTCCTGATTCCTGTTACATCATTCATCATTCCTGATTCATCATTCCTGATTCCTGCTTCATCATTCCTGATTCCAGATTCATCAGTCCTGATTCATGATTCACCAATCCTGATTCCTGATTCATCATTCCTCTTTCCTGATTCATCATTCCTGATTCCTGATACATCATTCACCATTCCTGATTCATCATTCATCATTCCTGATTCATCATTCCTGATTCCTGATTTATCATTCCTGATTCATCATTCCTGATTCTTGATTCATCATTCCTGATTCCTGATTCATCATTCCTGATTCCTGAATCCTGATTCATCATTCCTGATTCATCATTCCTGATTCATCATTCTTCATTCCTGATTCATCATTCTTCATTCCTGATTAATCATTCCTCATTCCTTATTCATCATTCCTGATTCCTGATTCATCATTCCTGATTCCTGATTCATCATTCATCATTCCTGATTCCTGATTCATCATTGCTGATTCCTGAGTCATCATTCATCATTCCTGATTCATCATTCCTGATTACTGATTCATCATTCCTGATTCCTGATACATCATTCATCATTCCTGATTCATCATTCCTGATTCCTGATTCATCATTCCTGATTCCAGATTCATCAGTCCTGATTCATGATTCACCAATCCTGATTCCTGATTCATCATTCCTCTTTCCTGATTCATCATTCCTGATTCCTGATACATCATTCATCATTCCTGATTCATCATTCATCATTCCTGATTCATCATTCCTGATTCCTGATTTATCATTCCTGATTCATCATTCCTGATTCCTGATTCATCATTCCTGATTCCTGATTCATCATTCCTGATTCCTGATTCATCATTACTCATTCCTGATTCATCATTCCTGATTCCTGATTCATCATTCCTGATTCCTGATTGATCATTCCTCATTCCTGATTCATCATTCCTGATTCCTGATTCATCATTCCTGATTCCTGATTCGTGATTCATCATTCCTGATTCATCATTCCTGATTCATCATTCCTCATTCCTGATTCATCATTCTTCATTCCTGATTAATCATTCCTCATTCCTGATTCATCATTCCTGATTCATAATTCACCATTCCTGATTCCTGATACATCATTCATCATTCCTGATTCATCATTCCTGATTCCTGATTCATCATTCCTGATTCCTGATTCATCATTCCTGATTCCTGCTTCATCATTCCTCATTCCTGATTCATCATTCCTCATTCCTGATTCATCAATCCTCATTCCTGATTCATCATTCCTGATTCCTGATTCCTGATTCATCATTCCTGTTTCATCATTCCTGATTCCTGATTCATCATTCATCATTCCTGATTCATCATTCATCATTCCTGATTCATCATTCGTCATTCCTGATTCATCATTCCTGAATCCTGATTCATTATTCCTGATTCATCATTCCTGATTCCTGATTCATCATTCCTGATTCCTGATTGATCATTCATCATTCCTGATTGATCATTCCTTATTCCTGATTGATCATTCCTGATTCCTGATTCATCATTCATCATTCCTGATTCATCATTCTTGATTCCTGATTCATCAATCCTGATTCCTGATTCATCATTCCTGATTCCTGATTCATCATTCCTGATTCCTGATTCATCATTCCTCATTCCTGATTCATCATTACTCATTCCTGATTCATCATTCCTGATTCCTGATTCATCATTCCTGATTGATCATTCCTCATTCCTGATTCATCATTCCTGATTCCTGATTCATCATTCCTGATTCCTGATTCCTGATTCATCATTCCTGATTCATCATTCCTGATTCCTGATTCATGATTCCTGATTCATCATTCCTGATTCCTGATTCATCATTCCTCATTCCTGATTCATGATTCCTCATTCCTGATTCATCAATCCTCATTCCTGATTCATCATTCCTGATTCCTGATTCCTGATTCCTGATTCATCATTCATCATTCCTGATTCATCATTCATCATTCCTGATTCATCATTCGTCATTCCTTATTCATCATTCCTGAATCCTGATTCATTATTCCTGATTCATCATTCCTGATTCCTGATTCATCATTCCTGATTCCTGATTCATCATTCATCATTCCTGATTGATCATTCCTGATTACTGATTCATCATTCCTGATTCCTGATACATCATTCATCATTCCTGATTCATCATTCCTGATTCCTGATTCATCATTCCTGATTCCAGATTCATCAGTCCTGATTCATGATTCACCAATCCTGATTCCTGATTCATCATTCCTCTTTCCTGATTCATCATTCCTGATTCCTGATACATCATTCATCATTCCTGATTCATCATTCATCATTCCTGATTCATCATTCCTGATTCCTGATTTATCATTCCTGATTCATCATTCCTGATTCCTGATTCATCATTCCTGATTCCTGATTCATCATTCCTGATTCCTGATTCATCATTACTCATTCCTGATTCATCATTCCTGATTCCTGATTCATCATTCCTGATTCCTGATTGATCATTCCTCATTCCTGATTCATCATTCCTGATTCCTGATTCATCATTCCTGATTCCTGATTCATCATTCCTCATTCCTGATTCATCATTACTCATTCCTGATTCATCATTCCTGATTCCTGATTCATCATTCCTGATTGATCATTCCTCATTCCTGATTCATCATTCCTGATTCCTGATTCATCATTCCTGATTCCTGATTCCTGATTCATCATTCCTGATTCATCATTCCTGATTCCTGATTCATCATTCCTGATTCATCATTCCTGATTCCTGATTCATCATTCCTCATTCCTGATTCATGATTCCTCATTCCTGATTCATCAATCCTCATTCCTGATTCATCATTCCTGATTCCTGATTCCTGATTCCTGATTCATCATTCATCATTCCTGATTCATCATTCATCATTCCTGATTCATCATTCGTCATTCCTTATTCATCATTCCTGAATCCTGATTCATTATTCCTGATTCATCATTCCTGATTCCTGATTCATCATTGCTGATTCCTGATTCATCATTCATCATTCCTGATTGATCATTCCTGATTACTGATTCATCATTCCTGATTCCTGATACATCATTCATCATTCCTGATTCATCATTCCTGATTCCTGATTCATCATTCCTGATTCCAGATTCATCAGTCCTGATTCATGATTCACCAATCCTGATTCCTGATTCATCATTACTCATTCCTGATTCATCATTCCTGATTCCTGATTCATCATTCCTGATTGATCATTCCTCATTCCTGATTCATCATTCCTGATTCCTGATTCATCATTCCTGATTCCTGATTCCTGATTCATCATTCCTGATTCATCATTCCTGATTCCTGATTCATCATTCCTGATTCATCATTCCTGATTCCTGATTCATCATTCCTCATTCCTGATTCATGATTCCTCATTCCTGATTCATCAATCCTCATTCCTGATTCATCATTCCTGATTCCTGATTCCTGATTCCTGATTCATCATTCATCATTCCTGATTCATCATTCATCATTCCTGATTCATCATTCGTCATTCCTTATTCATCATTCCTGAATCCTGATTCATTATTCCTGATTCATCATTCCTGATTCCTGATTCATCATTGCTGATTCCTGATTCATCATTCATCATTCCTGATTGATCATTCCTGATTACTGATTCATCATTCCTGATTCCTGATACATCATTCATCATTCCTGATTCATCATTCCTGATTCCTGATTCATCATTCCTGATTCCAGATTCATCACTCCTGATTCATGATTCACCAATCCTGATTCCTGATTCATCATTCCTCTTTCCTGATTCATAATTCCTGATTCCTGATACATCATTCATCATTCCTGATTCATCATTCATCATTGCTGATTCCCGATTCATCATTCCTGATTCCTGATTCATCATTCCTGATTCCTGATTCATCATTCCTGATTCATGATTCACCATTCCTGATTCCTGATTCATCATTCCTCTTTCCTGATTCATCATTCCTGATTCCTGTTACATCATTCATCATTCCTGATTCATCATTCCTGATTCCTGATTCATCATTCCTGATTCCAGATTCATCATTCCTGATTCATGATTCACCAATCCTGATTCCTGATTCATCATTCCTCTTTCCTGATTCATCATTCCTGATTCCTGATACATCATTCATCATTCCTGATTCATCATTCCTGATTCCTGATTTATCATTCCTGATTCATCATTCCTGATTCCTGATTCATCATTCCTGATTCCTGATTCATCATTCCTCATTCCTGATTCATCATTACTGATTCCTGATTCATCATTACTGATTCCTGATTCATCATTCCTCATTCTTGATTCATCATTCCTGATTCCTGATTCATCATTCCTGATTCCTGATTCATCATTCCTCATTCCTGATTCATCATTCCTCATTCCTGATTCATCATTCCTGATTCCTGATTGATCATTCCTCATTCCTGATTCATCATTCCTGATTCCTGATTCATCATTCCTGATTCCTGATTCCTGATTCATCATTCCTGATTCATCATTCCTGATTCCTGATTCATCATTCCTGATTCATCATTCCTGATTCCTGATTCATCATTCCTGATTCCTGATTCCTGATTCATCATTCCTGATTCCTGATTCATCATTCATCATTCCTGATTCATCATTCATCATTCCTGATTCATCATTCGTCATTCGTCATTCCTGATTCATCATTCCTGAATCCTGATTCATTATTCCTGATTCATCATTCCTGATTCCTGATTCATCATTCCTGATTCCTGATTCATCATTCCTGATTGATCATTCCTTATTCCTGATTCATCATTCCTGATTCCTGATTCATCATTCATCATTCCTGATTCATCATTCTTGATTCCTGATTCATCATTCCTGATTCCTGATTCATCATTCCTGATTCCTGATTCATCATTCCTGATTCATGATTCACCATTCCTGATTCCTGATTCATCATTCCTCTTTCCTGATTCATCATTCCTGATTCCTGTTACATCATTCATCATTCCTGATTCATCATTCCTGATTCCTGCTTCATCATTCCTGATTCCAGATTCATCAGTCCTGATTCATGATTCACCAATCCTGATTCCTGATTCATCATTCCTCTTTCCTGATTCATCATTCCTGATTCCTGATACATCATTCACCATTCCTGATTCATCATTCATCATTCCTGATTCATCATTCCTGATTCCTGATTTATCATTCCTGATTCATCATTCCTGATTCTTGATTCATCATTCCTGATTCCTGATTCATCATTCCTCATTCCTGATTCATCATTACTCATTCCTGATTCATCATTCCTGATTCCTGATTCATCAATCCTGATTCCTGATTGATCATTCCTGATTCCTGATTCATCATTCCTGATTCC
>JAOWCC010001480.1:0-16078 GCA_030867875.1 Actinernus sp. WN-2022 | reverse complement strand
CGTATCTATTATATAAACACCTTAAAAAATCATAGGTACGTTGTACTTGCATACAAACCTTCCAAGGAACTGGTACCCTCTACAATGCTTCTTGTAGATGTTTTCCAGCTATTCTCCTCTCTGTTAAATTCCTTCAGCACCACTTCATACCCAGGGTCTTTCATCGCAGCAGAGTGCAGAATGGTGACAACAATAGGTTCATGTAACACTGTGGAGACTGGTCCGAGGTCGATAATGTTACTAACGAGTGTTTCACCGTCACTGACTGGAGTCGGTATAGACTGACTAGAGTGTACTGAGCACGTGACGTCAACAGTGTGAGTGACAGCTTCAGGTGGGACTTGTAAATGGATACCATATTCAGACAGGTCAAAGTAACTACCTTGTTGATTGCTGTAAAGTATCAAACATTTTCATGATTTTCTGATGTTCTGTATATAATGTTGAGCTGTTATTTGTTCGGTATTAATTTCCTCTTCCATTTGAGCGTTAATGGTGTATACAATAAATCTCTACACCCTTTTCCATGTCCTTGCATTGTAATGTCACATAAAGTTTTAGGAAACTCGATTGAATACATTTACTGTTTTTGTACCCCTCGCCTATGATCTCTTTATTCGTATCAAGAGGAAGCAAACACCGTATACGTATCACGAGGAAACAAATACCGTACAGTGGCGTAGCGAGCCCATAGGCCCGTAGGCCCGGGCCTACAAATTTTTCAGCCCACCTCTCATATTTTAAAAATCTATGAGAAAAAAACAATTTCCTGAAGTTCTTTCACGTTCGTAATAAAAAAAGAAAACGATGAGATTATGGAATTCGCGCATTGAAGCAAGGGAAAACTCAGGAGCCCGCAGCCGCTATGGAAGTCTTACAGCAATGTCTGTAGCATAGGGATTACTGGAATATAGAACATTTTGGCTTTCTGCTTGAGATTTAAGGTAAACTTCAGAATTTATATCGACTTCACAAACACTTTTCGAGTCTCAGGAATGCAGGAAATAGCGTTTTAGAGGGTAATATCCAAAAAACATTACGGGTAGGATGCCCCCGGACCCCCCTAAAAGCTCGCGCCTCCGCCGCTCGATGCCCGGATTCAAGCAGGTCGGGCCTACAACTATTCAAAAACCTCGCTACGCCCCTGCCGTATACTGATACTGAATTAAATACTAGAACTCAGTATCATGCTCTACCTGCAGAACAGGCGCTTTTCTACACGAGTGAACACATATAGTTTTAAAATATGTCATGCATGGTAAAAGTTTAATTACATTTTTGATTATATTATATATGTTTTCAGAATTTTCAACAAACTTTTCGCAATCCGAAAAGTTCATATACGGCTGATATTTCTTGTATGCATCCTATAAATGCACCGTTCTGCAAAGACTGTACGAAAACTAGAGTACAAACATTTTCAACCGGCAAAATAACTACAGCAGCTAAAAGAGGAGTGTCATAATTAATCGATCGACATACGTTTCAATGTGTAAAGATATTTTTTCAGGCCATGAGAGCAAGTACGACATCTAATCCGGTAGTTAGTCCAACATCAGAACACTGGGTTAACCCGATTATACTGCACGAAAAGTTCGGTCTAAAAACGTCCTGCTGTCCAAAGAACCACAGCAGCTCAAACAGGATACCCTTCTGTGTAATCGACGGTAGTTTGAAGCTGTATATAATTTTTCGGAGCGATTGCACTTAAACTTAAGTTAAACCAGCATTAACACTAATTAACACGAGACTATTATATTACTATTACACTATATACTTGACGTGGCTCCGCGGCTCCGTAGTGAAATATTATAGATCCCAAAAACGATACCTGTATATACCCTACCAATGCAAGGTTATATTTGACGTGGTTCCGTGGCTCCGTAGTGAAACTCGTTATAGATTCCTAAATCAATGCCTGTCTATGCCATACTATTGCAAGGCTATATTTGAAGTGGCTCCACGACTACAAAGTAAAACTGGATGTTTATTCCCGAAACAATAATGAATAATTAATTTCACTAGCGCGCAGCCACTTCGATCTCTCCGTCTCATTTTAAAAACGTATATCTCACATTGGATATATGGATAAAATTCCTGTGAATTAGTTCAAACCCTAAGCCCCCTAACCGTCACTAATGAGTGCTCACTAAGTTAGGGTTCCGTTTAGGGCTAAGGCACTAAAAAAACACAGAAACATAATGCTTCTTAAATGGGAATATTTCTTTTTAAGTAAATTGGCAACCTTTCTCGTGTTGTTGCTACTGTATTTTGTTCCACAGACCAAAAATACCGCGAAATGTGCCAAAACTGACAACCCAACTCTGCTTCCTGCTTGCTACCAGCCACATTTTTTTGGTTTAAATAATCTCGATAAAACAATTTAACACATGCACGAGCGGATGTCAGTAAATATCGAGAATCGTGCGACAGAAGTGAAAAATCAGATTCGATTTTATTTTACCAAAAGAACACAATTGGTAAACTATTTTCGAAAATCACATTTAAAAGTTCCACTGCTTTTTGATTTTTGAAAAAAAAAATAGATAAGTTCAAAATACGGCCGACGCTCACTGGGCGTCATTGAAAATTTGGAAATATTGTGCATTTTGAGCAAGCTCGTGAACAATAACCGCAATTCTTCCAGTATTTTTTATTTCGGTACTGAATTTACCAACCTTTCCCCTATCTTATGGCATAAAAATAATTTTAGAATTCCTATTTTGGGTCTGCGTACGGACCCGTTGAATACACTGCCTTCAAGTAGTCGTGCTCAAGATGAAATTAGGGCCAATTTCAGATGGCTCTATCTCCGCTGGTATATGTATTTCTCAACAAAAAGAGATGTGCCTTTATAGCTGAACCAATCTAATTTTCTGTCTTCAAATATCTATTTTGGCTCGCAAAAAGCTTGCCGTCCAGAATCAAAACTGTGTAGCGTATTTTGACCAATTTCGTATGTAGCCCACTAAATGGGTTGTCACACTAAACCGTCAAATTTCACTAAAAGTTATACTTTAAACAATTCAAAGAGATTAGAAATCAACCATTTCCCGTTTCTCCACTGCTTTGTCGCTAGCCTGCAGAACAGGCGCTTTTCCGGTACGAGCGGAGCGAGTTCTGATACCGATCCGAGCGAAACAGGCGCCTGCCGCCATCTTACGGAAATTTGAATTCTGCCCTCCTTTTTCGCATGGATTAACATGATTATTAAACATGTCAATCAAACTTTGTGTGTTCGTAACTTTTATCTAAGATGTGTAGTCAAAACATTGCACAGTTCATTGTTATTACCTTTATTTCTCCTGTCCAAGTCTCTACAGTGTGGGATTTATGCGGGTATCAGCGGCCATCCCGAGGGGGCGGCCCCCGGGCACCCAGGGGAATTTGTCACCGCAGCCATGACAAATACATGCTAAAACCCCTCGGGTGGGGCAGACAATTGTGACAAAAAATCCCACCCCTGGGGCAACCTGGGCAACATATAAGTATTAGAAGCTAAACGTGTCAAAAATCTTAAAGGGAACCTCGGCTGAAAAACAATGTTTGCTCTCAAGTGTTTGTTATGGATGCCTAAGTCTGTTTTTGTGTTTGTCTCCAGTAAATTGTACACAAGATGTCATTTATGCACCGATCTTCCTCTCGATGAAACTCATTTGAATTTCCTGCGCGCCGCCATGTTGGATATCATGACGTCACAGTGTTGCCCTATTGTCGCATAACAAAAAAACTATTGTTTTCTGACAATAAGGCAACACTGTGACGTCATACAATTCAAGATGACGGCGCGCAGGAAATTCAAATGAGTTTTAGCGACAGGAAAATTGTTGCATAAATAACATCTAGTGTACAATTTACTGGAGACAAACACAGAAACAGACTTAGGCATCCATAACAAACACTTGAGAGCAAACATTGTTTTTCAGCCGAAGTTCCCTTTAATAGTTTTATACAAATATTATCCTTTATTTCTTTGTTCTGTCTTCCCGACAGTGGATGGCTTAATTTAATCTCTTAATTTGAATGATAATGATGACTTACCCCAAGGACAAAGAAATCGAAGAACGTCGATCGATCGAGCGAGTCCTGTGGCGAAAACCGCTCAGAACGTTGAGACAGCAGATTACGTGCAAACCCCGTGGGTACGTCCCCGGGGTATTTTGACGAAAACGCAAAAGCGCTCTAATGCCCCGCGTGTGGTGCATGCTTTTGCTACAAATCCCCTGCTAAGCCCCTGGGTTGCCCGGGGGCCGCCCCCTCGGGATGGCCGCTGATACCCTCATTATTCACGACCACGGCCTCTATTAGTCGCTCAGTCCCCGCTCAGTTTTTCCTTCATCAGTTCATTTACTCAACCAGCCTCTGACTCGAACAGCCTCTGACAGCAGAAGCGAAAATTACTTTAGGGAACTTCGTGATTTCCTTCAGTTCTACGTCTAGATCGTAGAGGGAGATAGCTTTTAAGTCCCAGTGTATTTAGTTTCGATTAACTGATCCTTCACAATGCTTTGCAAAATATAGAAGAATGCCGAAGCGCTAAGTCCTGTCTGACTCGACTTCCACGGCAAACAGTTGGAAAATCAGGCTTTCACCTGTTGATAAAACCGCCAAAATATCTCGCCTAGAAAGTACAAATGTAGACTATTCACTGCCTGTTTTGTTCTTCTAAATACTTTCCAGGATTAACGCTCAACCGCTCGATCACTTCTGTCTTGTCGCCGCCATTTCAGTCAGTTCGCAGGAGGAATGTGCGACATTTCGTGACACATGACAGCGATGACAGCTAATTGACCAATCAGTATTTCCCGTACACAATCTGGGTAATAAGTTCATGTCCTAGATACACCAATATGTTACTGACGTTCTATGACCGAAACATAATAGAACGTAATTAACCTATTGTTGTATCTAGGACATGAACTTATTACCAGAATCTGGACGGGAAATGAAAATGTATAAGGGATGGCTGCAGGCCCTTCCTTCTTCTTTCTCGTGCCAGTCTCCTTTTTCCATTTTCACGCGGTCAAATCATTTTATCACTTCCTTTGCGTTGAAATAACACTGAGGGCCTGTTTCGCAGGCTACTTTGTCGCAGTTTTCACGTTCAGTTATTTTCATTAACACAACATCACCTCAAGATAAACGAAATTTGCATAAGACAATCCAAACTACAAGGTCAACAGGTCAGCCGCCGGTCACACAACAAGAGAACAATCAAAGTTTAAAAACACCAGCTTCATGCAGTTACAATATGCTTTCGCAAAACTTATTAATTATTATCGATTTACTACTTTTATTCTATTTTCTCGAATTTCGAGACTAAACTTTATAGATCTCTTTATATAGATCAATTCAAACACACGGCTGTCACGATTCGGCAACTTGATAATACACTAATTTATTCACCTTAATAGTACATCTTTTGCTGTTCATTAGCAGAATATATGCAGACATTTGCGCGAACAGTTACACCAATAACGCGAAAATACTTTCAATTACTTCCAAATGACATTCATTTTTATGTAATTGAAATTCATTAACGATTTTTCCATAAACACTAACATTCAATTGCATGAACAGGCAATCATTTGCTTCTTTTGCCATTCATTTGAGGAAAATGTACTTTCATTTGAACAGTAATCAATTTCAATAACAAGAACCATCCAATCAAGTGCGCGAATTGACAAACATTTTAGTGTAATTGAAATTCATTAACGATTTCTCCATAGACACTAATATTCAATTGCATTTACAGACAACCATTAACACGGAAGCGACATTCTTTAGTGCAATCATACAATCATTAACACGTTTTATACACACTATAAGGAAATACAAATTTTCAATAACGTAATATTCATTCCACGGGATATTGCCAAAAGCGTTCATGAGAAACTTTCGCGCACTTGATTGTATGGTTCCTGTTATTGCAATTGATTACTGTTCAAATGAAAGTACATTTTCCGCAAATGAATGTCAAAAGAAGCAAATGATTGCCTGTTCATACAATTGAATGTTAGTGTTTCTGGAAAAATCGTTAATGAATTTCAATTACACTAAAATTAATGTCATTTGGAAGTAATTGAAAGTATTTTCGCGTTATTGGTGTAACTGTTCGCGCAAATGTATGCATATTTTCTGCTAATGAACAGCAAAAGGTGTAATTATAAGTACAAACTAACGAACTATGTCTTTACCAACTAATACAGTAATACAGTAATATTGCTCAATATGCACAATATTTCCAAATTTTTAATGGCGCCCAGTGAGTGTCGGCCGTATTTTGAACTTATCTAATTTTTTCAAAAATCAAAAAGCAGTGGAACTTTAAAATGTGATTTTCTAAAATAGTTTACCAGTGTGTTCTTTTGGTAAAATAAAATCGAATCTGATTATTCACTTCTGTCCCACGATTCTCGATATTTACTGACATCCGCTTAAAAAGCATGTTTATTTTCTTTATTTTCCTTTTTATACTAAGATCAATACCATGTACTTTTGATTCAATTAAATTAATGCAATAAACTAACAGTGTGTTATGGGATTCCTGTGTATTTTATCATTATCATATAGGGGCATGATTACTGGGTTCTGATTGGTTTACGAGCAGGGTATTTTTTTCTTAATCAAGGGCCTGATTACTGGCGTCTGATTGGAAGCTGGTTGCTTTTCAACATCTTTTTCGCTGGTCAAAGTTTGCAGAGACTTTTCAGCTCGTGTGCACTTCTGTTCCAAAAAGCAAACAAATAAGGATTTTGCAACCATTTCACGACTATCTGTTAAGTGTTATTTTACAAATTTCTAAAGCATATTTTGAGCGAATATACTGTGGTATTTGTCGTGTATTTTGTCACTACAAAGTTGACGCAGTTTATCCTTGATTTTGACGTTTCGGTTTGTTTGACAAAATAAGTCCAAAAGCTACTCATTCCCGCTTTAAACCTCTGTGATTGTAAATTATAGTTATCAAGTTAAAAAAAAGCCCTGAAGTTTCAAAGAATTTAATTCAAAACACTGCATCTTTCTATCGAGTTGGAGTCTTAAGTTTTTCACGCGTTCAATGCACTCAGACAATCCTCGCCGGTTTGTAAAAAAAAACATTTGCGAATAAACTATTGAAGACAAATCGAAAATGCATTGTTGTATTTTGTCTACTGACTCACTAACCGTTATTATAATCAGGATGTGAAGATAATGTATTGAATACAGTGCAAGGCGAGTTGGACCATAGTTGGTTGGACTAAGTTTGAAAGTGTCTCGATCATGTTTAAGAATTGGGTTTTCCATTACAATGTCAATGAGAAATATTATTAATCAATAAAATTGTATTGCCGGATTATTCTCTTAAAGTCATTGAAAACAGTAGTAGTCCTGAAATTGTCCGGTAGATAGTTCCAGGATTTCGCAGTATGGTATTTGAAAGAGTGAAGGCCATAAGTAGTTGTTGATGGTTTAGGTAATTTTAAAATATTGGTGCCCCTCAAGGAATAACTTACAGAACGCAGAGTAACATATCTTTCAAGTATTCAGGATATTTAGTAAAATACAGGCATTTAAAAAGTATAATGAGCATGTTCAGGATTCTTCTGTTGTATAGTGACGTTGTCCCCGTCTTGTCCAATAATTGGCTTTAACCAGAGTCTCTGTCATTTAGAATAAATCTAAGTATACGCTTGTTTAAGGCCTCTAATTTATCAGTATTACGAGAGCTACAGAAATGCCATATGGCGTATAAACGCCTTATATAGCCGTAGCAAAGTGTTAGTGAAAATTAGCTTACGAAATCTTATCATTACATTAAATTGATTATTGATTATTTTACAAACGGTGGAGATGTGATTAACAAAACTGATTGGTTGAAATGTAAACAATAGTTGGAACACGGTTTCTGCCAAAGTCCATCAGACGGAGAGTAGGAGGAAGAGAGCGGACGGCCTCGTACCGTCTGACAATCAGGCTACGCTACAACCTATCTGACTCGACTTCCACGGCAAACAGTTGGAAAATAAGGCTTTTACCTATCGGTAAAACCGCCAAAACATCTCGCCTTAGAAAGTACAAATGTAGACTATTGACTGCCGGCTTTGTTCTTCTAAATTCTTTTCTGAATTAACGCTCAACCACTCGATCACTTCTCTTAAACACACCATGCATGTACCATCGCATCGCTTATCGACGCCATTTATCAGTCGTGCAGTTCGGAGGATCTAGGAGGAATTTTCAACATTTCGTGACACGCGATGACAGATAATTGACCAATCAGTATTTCCCGTTCACAATCTGAATGGGAAATGAATATATATATAAGGGATGGCTGCAGGTCCTTGTTCTCCTCTCTCGTGCCAGTCTCCTTTTTCAATTTTTGCGTGGCCAAAATCATTTTATCTCTTTCTTTGCGTCTAAATAATACCGAGGGCCTGTTTCGCAGGCTATCAGTCTTCCCAGAGATTGTACTTTCTAACCGCCGAAGATAGACACTTTTTTACTGAAACATTTATTTTTATAATTTAATACTTTTTATTAATTTATTTCAAGTATTACAAAGTTAACATACATTATATTTAAAAGGTTTACAAAATTGATATACATAATAAAACAATTACAAAAACAAAGAATTTATAATAGAAACAAGGATAGAGATATTAAATTTTCCCTTAAATTATAAAAAAAAATGTTTTTAATGAGAACTAGAGGCATCCTCCAAAACTTGAGGCATTATTACAATTCATTAGATGTAAGGACAGAAAGTAATTTTTCCCATTTATTTAAATGGTGTTTTTTTTATTTTTCTCTCTTGCTATAAATTTCCCGTTAGATATTTTTTCAATTTTTGTAAAAAAAAAAATTCATGATAATATTTGCTTGTTTTGAATTTTAAGAGTAATAAATTATTTTTTTTGCCAACAAAATTATATGATTTACCAAGTTGACTGTTTTGTTTCTTGGCTCAACTATGCCTAACATAATACCTTCTTCTATTAGTTGTTTTGTCCAGATTTTATAATCAAAAAGCCAAGTTGTCAGAGAAATCCAAAAGACCTGAACTACGGGGCAGTAAAAATATATATGTTCGAGGGATTCTTCCTCTTTTACACAAAAGAAACAGAAAGTGGAATCCACTAGTTTGAATTTAAACAACTTTTATATCGAGTCATTTGCTAATAAACTGTTAAACTGATGAAAAGATCGAGAGCTCTGTGTGTCGTCGCACTCGTTTGCTGAAGAAAGATAATAAGAGAATGATAGCCAGTCTCAGTTTGGAGTAAATTTGGCCACTATTGTGTCGATTTTATTAAAAACCTCATTCCAACGATAGTAATTTTGTACGTAAATGAACAATGCATGGTTGGAAGAACATATTTCTATATCCCATATTCTATATCGCCCCCAAACTCTAACTAGTCAGAAATGACATACACCGTAAGATAAAACCGAGTCCTGCGGACTATCAATTATCACATACAATATTGCGAAACGCCTCGACATAAATCACAGTATGCTTTGATATAATGTTTGTTTATTATTGGTATATAAGATTATTTGTAAAATTTTGAATTGAGAAAGCCTAGTTTTAGTATCTAATGCAACCTTAAAAGGCAAAGAATAAACAGATTCCCATTCAATACAATCATTAAAATGATTAATATACCTTTTTGTTGTTGGTTCATCTCTCTTTTCCTTTTCATAACAAACACTTCATATAAAACTTTCGATGATATGTGATATTGATTGTTTGTCATCACCTCGGATTTTTACATTAAAAGTTAGAGGTTCAAATGGAGTAATGGTAGTTTGCAACAATGTATAATTCTCTTTAAATATATTTCTCTGTTTTTTACTGAAACATGGCTAAATGATACTGTTCCTGATAGAGCACTTACAATTTCTGGTGATTCATTACTGAGGCGGGATTGCAGAACTAGGGGTCATGTTTATATATAAAGGAATCTATTAAGTGTCAATCTCTCCATGACTTAGGGTGCGTTCGATTGACCGTATTCCGGAATAAGAATACGCATAATGATCAGTACAAATCGCTTATACCGGGATATTTTAGCCACTGGAATGCTAAATGTATCGTGAATATCATATGACAGCAAGTGTTTGTAGCTTACGGTACAAAATGTGCCTGAACCAGTGATTTCAAGAGCTTATTCCATCTATTCTTATTCCGGAATACGGTCAATCGAACGCGCCCTTAGATAGTGAGGAACACGAAGCGCTATGGACAGTCCTGCGGCCAAAGCGCCTACTACGTGGCTTCAATAACATTGCCGCAGCAGTACTGTATCACCCTCCCAGCGCAAATAACTACATGCGTGTTTAAAGTGGTCTTTAGAAAGTGTTGAATCAAGTACCGTAACAGTGCCATAACCTTTGTAGGCGATAGCCTGCGTCGCAGCGCAAGGGAAGGGGGAGAGGGAGGAAAAACGGCAGAGTGGGAGAGAGAGAAGGGAAAGGAGCGCGTACCATAATACCCCATGCGATAATCAAAACGCTTAGTCACCGAGGAACGAGTCACCGCTAAGGCTCGATTCAAACATCGAAATTTTCATGCGCCGAACGCAATTGAAACACAATATAATTAGGCGGCCTCTTTTGATCTAATTAGGTTCACCGCAAGAAAAGTTCGACGTTTGAATCGGGCCCAAGCCTTCTTAGTTCATTGTTAGGAAGGTTATCGAAACAAAATACGGAATGCATACAGTGAGCTCAATCACAACCATTGTTAACCAAAGCATTGTTGATGATAGTTCCCCTGGTAAACGCAAAACAATAGCTGTTTGAGAGGTCTATTGTTAACTTTTTCACGCAAGGATTTTGGTTGTTAGTTTGCATAAACATTTCCAAAGATTGCTGCAATAGTACAGTCGGGAAAGGGAAGTGAGAGAATTCGAGAGGTCTAAGGTTCGAGTCTAGATAAAGTGCTACCAAAAGCATAATTTATATATATGTAGTTTTTCCATCTATGATTTCAAGACTAAACTCATAAATTATATAATGTTCCTGTAATCTATAGGTTTATTCTATAAGATACTTGATGTTTCGGGTAATTCAGAGCTACTTCGGGATAATTCAGCAGGATGGTGACCGCGGCAAATTAAAGATAACCTTTGAACTAATAAAACGTTTTGCGCCTGGGCAGCAACGTAAAGAGCTTCGTGGCAGAAATGGATGAAAACCGTAATCGTTTAGCTTCCTGCCTTATCAATTGTTTTTAACCCGTCTATTTAACAAATAGAACAGGGTTTGCTGTGTTCTGTATTCTGATGAAAATACGACTGGAGCTGTAGAACATGAAAAAGGAGTCCAGGAATCATGAGCCGCGTAGCAGTTCCGTTGCTGTTTGGAATGTTCTAGAGCTTCAGGGGTGGTTTTGTCAGAGTACAGAACACAGCAAACCTTGTTCTACTTGCACAAACAGTCTTCGCAAGATCGACAGTTTTGTGTTCCGATAAACGAAGTCACGAAATAATTAAGCCAGTTTTTATCATTCCGTTCTGTTGCTCTGATTTCTTCTTTTACGAAGAACGAACTACATGAAACTACATCCGAAATTTACAACCAACAAAGAAAGAGAAACCAAATCAAAATATCAAAAGCTCACTTTTCTCTCATACTTTGATTCGAAACCTAATTTCTGACACCGGAAGAATTTTACCTTAGCAACGTAGAACCGACATACAGTGATGTCAGTGGCACTATAGTGACCTTCTGATTCGAGTACCACTTTTACTACGAGTAAACTTTTTGGACTCTAGATATCTCGCAAGGCAAGTAGAGATCTTCCAATTCTACCAAACAAAGTAAGAAAGACAAGGACTGACTACTGAGAGTATTCGTTTGTTCATGTATCTTTTTAAAATATTCCTCAATTGTGAAAAGTTGTACTCGTTGTTGTCGCACTCGCATCTGATGTTCGCTACTGACTGACACTCATAAACAATCAGGTGCTGATTAACAGATTTCAATAAGAGCGGGTTTCAATTGAGTGTCAAAAAATAATTGCTTTCTGATTTGATTGGTTAGTTATCCATGATTACGTTTACTTTGCCTCGTAATTGGACGAAGCAAAACCAATCGTGATTGGCAGTTCGTGATTGGCTCGTTGATGTTTTACTTGCTACTGTGATTGGCTCACTGGTTTTGGTTTTACGTCACTCGATTCAATTGAAAACCGCTCTAATAGATTTCTCTTTTAAGATTACCTCCAAAAACTCCTTAATAATACATTTTCCATAAAATGTGCAAGATATGAATATATATGTGCTGTATATTAAGAATAAAAAAATATTTAGGAAGTCAAAAGTTGCTGCAATGTTTAACACATTACATTGATGTTTACGTTTAAAGCAGGTAAGATGTAGCTATCGTACCAATTAAATTAAGTAGTGGTCCGGCTAAGAACGATAGCACTGAACGGCAAGGAATGTAAAAACGTGTTAATTTTCTATTCTTCTCTCTCGTAATTTAATTGGTTTATACTTATAAATTCAATAGAAAACCATCGAAATAATACATTTTTATATGATATTTTTTGAAGTTTTAATTTATTTTTGATCAAAATGACTATGGTTTAATTTCGAAGAATATCAACCCTGGGGAAAGTTATCAAATTTTCGATTGAAAGATCTTTTGTTTTCTCCCTTTCCAATTGGCTGGATGGTGGCTTCTTTGAGTTTTCACAGTAAAAATAGCCCACATCATAAAAACTACTTTATTTTCTAGGTGTAGTTTGGACTGTAGACATCTCATACAGTAGTATATAAACTGCCGGTCCTGGCCCACGTTGCATTTTTTTGTTGTATTTTATGACATCTCACCCTTAAAATCCGTCCCCGATGTGTTTGGGTTTCAACTACCCCGTTTCAACTACCGTGCTCTGGAGCTGCCCTGGAGGCCTGCAAACAACAGTAGAGCACTTTTTTGTGCCACACCGAGGAAAGTGTTTGTGTGCCACATGGCCTGGCTCCATGGATGGTAGTTGGAACGTATGCAAGATACCTGTTGAACACATGGGAATATATAGGTATTGGGAATATACTTTTCTACTACTCCTACAACCAACATGGCACAGAAGTATGCATCCGCTGCAGACATGGGCCTCCGCTCCGTTGGCGAGCGCACAGACCGACACGTCCTACTGCAGAATGTCTTCGAAGGCAACCTCGCTTCCGACATCGCAGAAGTGGACTACCTTCCAGTTGGCCGTCCAGACGAACTCCGCACCGAGTTGCAGCCAGTCTCCGATGTCTTTGTCGACGATATCTACCTCTGGGGCCTGCTATCCAACACCCAGGTGTCTCGAACTCGCGCTGGAGGGAGCGCAGTATCGGCAGCAGGGGCAGTGGCAAAAGCCTTCCTTGCCAACATTCGTGCACATGCAACATCTGCAGGACTCCCAGCAACTCTGCACGTGCGCATTGTGGCAACTTGCCCCTACGAAGGTCGAGGCCGTTCGCTATACCGACAAACGGTTCTGGGGATCCTAGGCCAAGACTCCCACGTATTGGATGTCTACCAAGGAAAGAATCCCACCAGTCCAATACCAGCTGCCATTGTGGTTGCAAAAATCGATGTCGCCGACATCCAACTGGAAGAACTATTCGTTCGTCTACCCAATTTCCTCCGGGATCTACGTCTGGATGGCGTGGGCCTCTACGCTTTGGATGCTACACAGGACTTCTCGGGGTGCCTAGATAGACAGGCGCTGTTGGACCACCTCGTGCTCGAGCACAACTTCCTACCACCAGACATGTACGAGGAGGACATACCAGACAGGATCCTCCCCAACGAGAGCACCGTAGGCAAAAACTGTCTATCCTTCCTACTTGGCAATCCAACATGTGGCTCGTTGTGGCGCGGCAAATACTACAACAAATATGTGTGCCAGCTAGAGTGTGCAGGCGTACAGGAAACTCTGGGCAACAACGTCGCCAACTATTGCAAATGCCCAGACAAGCGACTTGGGGACACATTCGCCCACCCCGAGATACAAGCTCGTGGCATCTGTCGAATCGAGGTCTCTTTGTATGGCCTATTGCCAGAGGAAGCCCGTTTGGATGCCACACGTGGAGCTGTGGAACACGTACTCGCTCTATCGCGCAACGGCGAGGCACCCCTCTTCTGGATACAACCATTGGCAGCACAGTGGACGGCTCTGGCATCGGCAATCCACTGCAACACCATACTGCTATCGAAGCAAACCAAGACCCTATACGCAATCTACTGGGGAAACACTAGCACTGGACGCCTCTGCGGGGTATACAAAACCTACGAGGACCAAAACTTCGAAGTCCTCGAAAATAGCTACCTACCACTGTGGGTGTCTGCCTTCGGCTTCGTTGGGCTACCAATACATACTGTGGTCCTCGACCAAGACGAAGAAGGAGTCCACACCACACTGCAAACCTACAAGAAGCTCGAGGGTGGAACCTACCTAGCATGCAGCAAAGCCCCATTCGCACGACACAACGCTGCAGAATCGGAGCCAACCACGGGTCCTCGCCCATTGGCAGACACCGAGTTTGTACGCTGGAGATGGAACCGGAAGGTGTGGAATGGAAACCGCAAGCTACTACCCTTTCCGATTCTAGAGGTCCCCACTGCCCGCGAAGTATGCCTGCTATCGACCCACGACCGCCAAGCAAAGCTGGCCGAAGAAGCCTTGCTGCTACAGGAAAACAACTGGCGAGACACCATTGCATGCCAAAGGGAAGAGGCCCAGGCAGCCAAAGATGCCCAAAGACAGGAGATCGAGGACCGGAGAGCTACGGCACACACACAGCTGGAAGAGTTCGATGCACGGAAGAAAGCCCTAGAAGAGAGGATCCTACGATATCGGGAGCCCTTCGAAGCAGCTAGCCACGACTTCCGCACCAGAAAGAGTTCGCAGAAGCTCCTCGACCTGTGGACAGACCAAAGCCAACCCTTCCTACCAGCGCACATCCAGGTATTGGGATTCCAAAACTTGCCACCCACTTCCACCAGGGCATTCGGCTCCACGATTCTAGCAGTCTTGGTCTCGCGTCCAGCAGACTACAGCCCACACCCTGGATGGCCAACAAAAGAGCCAATGCTATGCTGGGCACCGACAAGTATGGCCAATATCTTGTCCAATGCTAGAACCACCGCACACTATCCTACAACACCCAATGGTCGCTATCCATTCCACATCTGCGAAGAGAAATATGCACCACTATCCTTTGTCCTCGAAGGTTTCGACACCCCATTTGGTGTCCATGGCTACCGCAGAGCAAAACTAGGCAAGTTCTATGCCCCGAAAACAGTGGGCGAGCAGTTCCAAGCTATGTGCATCGAAGAAGAGGCTGCGCTCCAGGTAGAAGCTGCAGCCGTCGACAAAGAGCTCCACCAACACGATTGCGCACGACAGATGCGAGTGCTACCCAAACCCAAAAATAGGGACTGCGCAAAGCTCGAAGAACTCCCACCAGACAGCGTGTTCCGTGTGGAAGCCATTGGCAGATACATATACCGGGGCATCCAAAAGTATGCATTCGAGATCCAAGGGAGTTTGTATGCATCCAATGTATTTGCAGAAGTCCAACTCCAAGCCAACCCAACTCTACTCGAGAAGCCCATACTGCTACGGACTCTGCAGCTTGGCGCAACCAAGACCAAGAACAAGGCTATGCGGCTTGCACTCGAACAGGCTCCCTAGTCGCCCACTATACACGCAACATATGCATCGGCTATCTCTTTGGACATCTGCTCTATGGCAACTTCGGGCACTCCCTCTCTTTGGCACGCCTTTCTAGCTTCGTGCTGGCAACAGAAGCGCAGTATACCCTGCTCCCACCTTGCTGCATCTGGCGAATGGTCTACTGCCTCCTGCATCCATTTCCTATTTCGAGCTATAGCATACGGTTCGAAACACGGTAGAGCAGCACGGACTTTCTCGATATCCATGGTGTGGGATATATACCCATAGAAAGGCGAGTGTCCAAATGGAAAGAAGAACCAACCCGCAACCATATCTATTTGCAAAGACTAGCCAGCCGTCGAAACGCATAGACACCGCAAAAAAAAGATAGAAAACAAAATGCAAATACCAATA
>JAOWCC010001479.1:0-28508 GCA_030867875.1 Actinernus sp. WN-2022 | reverse complement strand
AAGGCACATTGAACGTTTTTAATATTAGCTCGCGATCAGGAATCTATGAATTTGCTAGAAAGATGGAATCTCTCCGTTTGAGAATTTTAAGGCACATTGAACGTTTTTAATATTAACTCGCGATCAGGAATCTATGAATTTGTTGAAAGATGGAATCTCTCCGTTTGAGAATTTTACGGCACTTTCAACGTTTTTAATATTAGCTCGCGATCAGGAATCTATGAATTTGCTGCAAAGATGGAATCTCTCCGTTTGAGATTTTACGGCACATTGAACGTTTTTAATATTAGCTCGCGATCAGGATTCTATGAATTTGCTGGAAAGATGGAATCTCTCCGTTTGAGAATTTTACGGCACATTGAACGTTTTTAATATTAGCTCGCGATGAGGAATCTATGAATTTGCTGGAAAGATGGAATCTCTCCGTTTGAGAATTTTACGGCACATTGAACGTTTTTAATATTAGCTCGCGATCAGGAATCTATGAATTTGCTGGAAAGATGGAATCTCTCCGTTTGAGGATTTTACGGCACATTGAACGTTTTTAATATTAGCTCGCGATCAGGATTCTATGAATTTGCTGGAAAGATGGAATCTCTCCGTTTGAGAATTTTACGGCACATTGAACGTTTTTAATATTAGCTCGCGATCAGGAATCTATGAATTTGCTGGAAAGATGGAATCTCTCCGTTTCAGAATTTTACGGCACATTGAACGTTTTTAATATTAGCTCGCGATCAGGAATCTATGAATTTTCTGGAAAGATGGAATCTCTCCGTTTCAGAATTTTACGGCACATTGAACGTTTTTAATATTAGCTCGCGATCAGGAATCTATGAATTTGCTGGAAAGATGGAATCTCTCCGTTTCAGAATTTTACGGCACATTGAACGTTTTTAATATTAACTCGCGATCAGGAATCTATGAATTTGTTGGAAAGATGGAATCTCTCCGTTTGAGAATTTTACGGCACTTTCAACGTTTTTAATATTAGCTCGCGATCAGGAATCTATGAATTTGCTGGAAAGATGGAATCTCTCCGTTGAGAATTTTACGGCACATTGACGTTTTTAATATTAGCTCGCGATCAGGAATCTATGAATTTGTTGGAAGATGGAATCTCTCCGTTTGAGAATTTTACGGCACATTGAACGTTTTTAATATTAACTCGCGATCAGGAATCTATGAATTTGTTGGAAAGATGAATCTCTCCGTTTGAGAATTTTACGGCACTTTCAACGTTTTTAATATTAGCTCGCGATCAGGAATCTATGAATTTGCTGGAAAGATGGAATCTCTCCGTTTGAGGATTTTACGGCACATTGAACGTTTTTAATATTAGCTCGCGATCAGGATTCTATGAATTTGCTGGAAAGATGGAATCTCTCCGTTTGCGAATTTTACGGCACATTGAACGTTTTTAATATTAGCTCTCGATCAGGAATCTATGAATTTGCTGGAAAGATGGAATCTCTCCGTTTGAGAATTTTACGGCACATTGAACGTTTTTAATATTAGCTCGCGGTCAGGAATCTATGAATTTGCTGGAAAGATGGAATCTCTCCGTTGAGAATTTTACGGCACATTGAACGTTTTTAATATTAGCTCGCGATCAGAATCTATAAATTTGCTGGAAAGATGGAATCTCTCCGTTTGAGAATTTTAAGGCACATTGAACGTTTTTAATATTAACTCGCGATCAGGAATCTATGAATTTGTTGGAAAGATGGAATCTCTCCGTTTGAGAATTTTACGGCACATTGATCGTTTTTAATATTAGCTCGCGATCAGGAATCTATGAATTTGCTGGAAAGATGGAATCTCTCCGTTTGAGAATTTTACGGCACATTGAACGTTTTTAATATTAGCTCGCGATCAGGAATCTATGAATTTGCTGGAAAGATGGAATCTCTCCGTTTGAGAATTTTACGGCACATTGAACGTTTTTAATATTAGCTCGCGATCAGGAATCTATGAATTTGCTGGAAAGATGGAATCTCTCCGTTTGAGAATTTTAAGGCACATTGAACGTTTTTAATATTAACTCGCGATCAGGAATCTATGAATTTGTTGGAAAGATGGAATCTCTCCGTTTGAGAATTTTACGGCACTTTCAACGTTTTTAATATTAGCTCGCGATCAGGAATCTATGAATTTGCTGGAAAGATGGAATCTCTCCGTTTGAGAATTTTACGGCACATTGAACGTTTTTAATATTAGCTCGCGATCAGGAATCTATGAATTTGTTGGAAAGATGGAATCTCTCCGTTTGAGAATTTTACGGCACATTGAACGTTTTTAATATTAACTCGCGATCAGGAATCTATGAATTTGTTGGAAAGATGGAATCTCTCCGTTTGAGAATTTTACGGCACTTTCAACGTTTTTAATATTAGCTCGCGATCAGGAATCTATGAATTTGCTGGAAAGATGGAATCTCTCCGTTTGAGAAATTTACGGCACATTGAACGTTTTTAATATTAGCTCGCGATCAGGAATCTATGAATTTGCTGGAAAGATGGAATCTCTCCGTTTGAGAATTTTAAGGCACATTGAACGTTTTTAATATTAACTCGCGATCAGGAATCTATGAATTTGTTGGAAAGATGGAATCTCTCCGTTTGAGAATTTTACGGCACTTTCAACGTTTTTAATATTAGCTCGCGATCAGGAATCTATGAATTTGCTGGAAAGATGGAATCTCTCCGTTTGAGGATTTTACGGCACATTGAACGTTTTTAATATTAGCTCGCGATCAGGAATCTATGAATTTTCTGGAAAGATGGAATCTCTCCGTTTGAGAATTTTACGGCACATTGAACGTTTTAATATTAGCTCGCGATCAGGAATCTATGAATTTGCTGGAAAGATGGAATCTCTCCGTTTGAGAATTTTACGGCACATTGAACGTTTTTAATATTAGCTCGCGATCAGGAATCTATGAATTTGCTGGAAAGATGGAATCTCTCCGTTTGAGAATTTTACGGCACTTTCAACGTTTTTAATATTAGCTCGCGATCAGGAATCTATGAATTTGCTGGAAAGATGGAATCTCTCCGTTTGAGGATTTTACGGCACATTGAACGTTTTTAATATTAGCTCGCGATCAGGAATCTATGAATTTGTTGGAAAGATGGAATCTCTCCGTTTGAGAATTTTACGGCACATTGAACGTTTTTTAATATTAACTCGCGATCAGGAATCTATGAATTTGTTGGAAAGATGGAATCTCTCCGTTTGAGAATTTTACGGCACTTTCAACGTTTTTAATATTAGCTCGCGATCAGGAATCTATGAATTTGCTGGAAAGATGAATCTCTCCATTTGAGGATTTTACGGCACATTGAACGTTTTCAATATTAGCTCGCGATCAGGATTCTATGAATTTGCTGGAAAGATGGAATCTCTCCGTTTGAGAATTTTTCGGCACATTGAACGTTTTTAATATTAGCTCGCGATCAGGAATCTATGAATTTGCTGGAAAGATGGAGTCTCTCGGTTTGAGAATTTTACGGCACATTGAACGTTTTTAATATTAGCTCGCGATCATATTAGCTCGCGATCAGGAATCTATGAATTTGCTGGAAAGATGGAATCTCTCCGATTGAGAATTTTACGGCACATTGAACGTTTTTAATATTAGCTCGCGATCAGCAATCTATGAATTTGCTGGAAAGATGGAATCTCTCCGTTTGAGAATTTTACGGCACATTGAACGCTTTTAATATTAGCTCGCGATCAGGAAGCTATGAATTTGCTGGAAAGATGGAATCTCTCCGTTTGAGAATTTTACGGCACATTGAACGTTTTTAATATTAGCTCGCGATCAGGAATCTATGAATTTGCTGGAAAGATGGAATCTCTCCGTTTGAGAATTTTACGGCACATTGAACGTTTTTAATATTAGCTCGCGATCAGGAATCTATGAATTTGCTGGAAAGATGGAATCTCTCCGTTTCAGAATTTTACGGCACCATTGAACGTTTTTAATATTAGCTCGCGAGCAGGAATCTATGAATTTGCTGGAAAGATGGAATCTCTCCGTTTGAGAATTTTACGGCACATTGAACGTTTTTAATATTAGCTCGCGATCAGGAATCTATGAATTTGCTGGAAAGATGGAATCTCTCCGTTTGAGAATTTTACGGCACATTGAACGTTTTTAATATTAGCTCGCGATCATATTAGCTCGCGATCAGGAATCTATGAATTTGCTGGAAAGATGAATCTCTCCGTTTGAGAATTTTACGGCACATTGAATGTTTTTAATATTAGCTCGCGATCAGGAATCTATGAATTTGCTGGAAAGATGGAATCTCTCCGTTTCAGAATTTTACGGCACATTGAACGTTTTTAATATTAGCTCGCGATCAGGAATCTATGAATTTTCTGAAAGATGGAATCTCTCCGTTTCAGAATTTTACGGCACATTGAACGTTTTTAATATTAGCTCGCGATCAGGAATCTATGAATTTGCTGGAAAGATGGAATCTCTCCGTTTCAGAATTTTACGGCACATTGAACGTTTTTAATATTAACTCGCGATCAGGAATCTATGAATTTGTTGAAAGATGGAATCTCTCCGTTTGAGAATTTTACGGCACTTTCAACGTTTTTAATATTAGCTCGCGATCAGGAATCTATGAATTTGCTGGAAAGATGGAATCTCTCCGTTTGAGAATTTTACGGCACATTGAACGTTTTTAATATTAGCTCGCGATCAGGAATCTATGAATTTGTTGGAAAGATGGAATCTCTCCGTTTTGAGAATTTTACGGCACATTGAACGTTTTTAATATTAACTCGCGATCAGGAATCTATGAATTTGTTGGAAAGATGGAATCTCTCCGTTTGAGAATTTTACGGCACTTTCAACGTTTTTAATATTAGTTCGCGATCAGGAATCTATGAATTTGCTGGAAAGATGGAATCTCTCCGCTTGAGAATTTTACGGCACATTGAACGTTTTTAATATTAACTCGCGATCAGGAATCTATGAATTTGTTGGAAAGATGGAATCTCTCCGTTTGAGAATTTTACGGCACATTGAACGTTTTTAATATTAACTCGCGATCAGGAATCTATGAATTTGTTGGAAAGATGGAATCTCTCCGTTTGAGAATTTTACGGCACTTTCAACGTTTTTAATATTAGCTCGCGATCAGGAATCTATGAATTTGCTGGAAAGATGGAATCTCTCCGTTTGAGGATTTTACGGCACATTGAACGTTTTTAATATTAGCTCGCGATCAGGATTCTATGAATTTGCTGAAAGATGGAATCTCTCCGTTTGCGAATTTTACGGCACATTGAACGTTTTTAATATTAGCTCGCGATCAGGAATCTATGAATTTGCTGGAAAGATGGAATCTCTCCGTTTGAGGATTTTACGGCACATTGAACGTTTTTAATATTAGCTCGCGATCAGGATTCTATGAATTTGCTGGAAAGATGGAATCTCTCCGTTTGCGAATTTTACGGCACATTGAACGTTTTTAATATTAGCTCTCGATCAGGAATCTATGAATTTGCTGGAAAGATGGAATCTCTCCGTTTGAGAATTTTACGGCACATTGAACGTTTTTAATATTAGCTCGCGGTCAGGAATCTATGAATTTGCTGGAAAGATGGAATCTCTCCGTTTGAGAATTTTACGGCACATTGAACGTTTTTAATATTAGCTCGCGATCAGGAATCTATGAATTTGCTGGAAAGATGGAATCTCTCCGTTTGAGAATTTTAAGGCACATTGAACGTTTTTAATATTAACTCGCGATCAGGAATCTATGAATTTGTTGGAAAGATGGAATCTCTCCGTTTGAGAATTTTACGGCACATTGATCGTTTTTTAATATTAGCTCGCGATCAGGAATCTATGAATTTGCTGGAAAGATGGAATCTCTCCGTTTGAGAATTTTACGGCACATTGAACGTTTTTAATATTAGCTCGCGATCAGGAATCTATGAATTTGCTGGAAAGATGGAATCTCTCCGTTGAGAATTTTACGGCACATTGAACGTTTTTAATATTAGCTCGCGATCAGGAATCTATGAATTTGCTGGAAAGATGGAATCTCTCCGTTTGAGAATTTTAAGGCACATTGAACGTTTTTAATATTAACTCGCGATCAGGAATCTATGAATTTGTTGGAAAGATGGAATCTCTCCGTTTGAGAATTTTACGGCACTTTCAACGTTTTTAATATTAGCTCGCGATCAGGAATCTATGAATTTGCTGGAAAGATGGAATCTCTCCGTTTGAGAATTTTACGGCACATTGAACGTTTTTAATATTAGCTCGCGATCAGGAATCTATGAATTTGTTGGAAAGATGGAATCTCTCCGTTTGAGAATTTTACGGCACATTGAACGTTTTTAATATTAACTCGCGATCAGGAATCTATGAATTTGTTGGAAAGATGGAATCTCTCCGTTTGAGAATTTTACGGCACTTTCAACGTTTTTAATATTAGCTCGCGATCAGGAATCTATGAATTTGCTGGAAAGATGGAATCTCTCCGTTTGAGAAATTTACGGCACATTGAACGTTTTTAATATTAGCTCGCGATCAGGAATCTATGAATTTGCTGGAAAGATGGAATCTCTCCGTTTGAGAATTTTAAGGCACATTGAACGTTTTTAATATTAACTCGCGATCAGGAATCTATGAATTTGTTGGAAAGATGGAATCTCTCCGTTTGAGAATTTTACGGCACTTTCAACGTTTTTAATATTAGCTCGCGATCAGGAATCTATGAATTTGCTGGAAAGATGGAATCTCTCCGTTTGAGGATTTTACGGCACATTGAACGTTTTTAATATTAGCTCGCGATCAGGAATCTATGAATTTTCTGGAAAGATGGAATCTCTCCGTTTGAGAATTTTACGGCACATTGAACGTTTTTAATATTAGCTCGCGATCAGGAATCTATGAATTTGCTGGAAAGATGGAATCTCTCCGTTTGAGAATTTTACGGCACATTGAACGTTTTTAATATTAGCTCGCGATCAGGAATCTATGAATTTGCTGGAAAGATGGAATCCTCTCCGTTTGAGAATTTTACGGCACTTTCAACGTTTTTAATATTAGCTCGCGATCAGGAATCTATGAATTTGCTGGAAAGATGGAATCTCTCCGTTTGAGGATTTTACGGCACATTGAACGTTTTTAATATTAGCTCGCGATCAGGAATCTATGAATTTGTTGGAAAGATGGAATCTCTCCGTTTGAGAATTTTACGGCACATTGAACGTTTTTAATATTAACTCGCGATCAGGAATCTATGAATTTGTTGGAAAGATGGAATCTCTCCGTTTGAGAATTTTACGGCACTTTCAACGTTTTTAATATTAGCTCGCGATCAGGAATCTATGAATTTGCTGGAAAGATGGAATCTCTCCATTTGAGGATTTTACGGCACATTGAACGTTTTCAATATTAGCTCGCGATAAGGATTCTATGAATTTGCTGGAAAGATGGAATCTCTCCGTTTGAGAATTTTTCGGCACATTGAACGTTTTTAATATTAGCTCGCGATCAGGAATCTATGAATTTGCTGGAAAGATGGAATCTCTCCGTTTGAGAATTTTACGGCACATTGAACGTTTTTAATATTAGCTCGCGATCAGGAATCTATGAATTTGCTGGAAAGATGGAATCTCTCCGTTTGAGAATTTTACGGCACATTGAACGTTTTTAATATTAGCTCGCGATCAGGAATCTATGAATTTGCTGGAAAGATGGAATCTCTCCGTTTCAGAATTTTACGGCACCATTGAACGTTTTTAATATTAGCTCGCGAGCAGGAATCTATGAATTTGCTGGAAAGATGGAATCTCTCCGTTTGAGAATTTTACGGCACATTGAACGTTTTTAATATTAGCTCGCGATCAGGAATCTATGAATTTGCTGGAAAGATGGAATCTCTCCGTTTCAGAATTTTACGGCACCATTGAACGTTTTTAATATTAGCTCGCGAGCAGGAATCTATGAATTTGCTGGAAAGATGGAATCTCTCCGTTTGAGAATTTTACGGCACATTGAACGTTTTTAATATTAGCTCGCGATCAGGAATCTATGAATTTGCTGGAAAGATGGAATCTCTCCGTTTGAGAATTTTACGGCACATTGAACGTTTTTAATATTAGCTCGCGATCATATTAGCTCGCGATCAGGAATCTATGAATTTGCTGGAAAGATGGAATCTCTCCGTTTGAGAATTTTACGGCACATTGAACGTTTTTAATATTAGCTCGCGATCAGCAATCTATGAATTTGCTGGAAAGATGGAATCTCTCCGTTTGAGAATTTTACGGCACATTGAACGCTTTTAATATTAGCTCGCGATCAGGAAGCTATGAATTTGCTGGAAAGATGGAATCTCTCCGTTTGAGAATTTTACGGCACATTGAACGTTTTTAATATTAGCTCGCGATCAGGAATCTATGAATTTGCTGGAAAGATGGAATCTCTCCGTTTGAGAATTTTACGGCACATTGAACGTTTTTAATATTAGCTCGCGATCAGGAATCTATGAATTTGCTGGAAAGATGGAATCTCTCCGTTTCAGAATTTTACGGCACCATTGAACGTTTTTAATATTAGCTCGCGATCAGGAATCTATGAATTTGCTGGAAAGATGGAATCTCTCCGTTTGAGAATTTTACGGCACATTGAACGTTTTTAATATTAGCTCGCGATCATATTAGCTCGCGATCAGGAATCTATGAATTTGCTGGAAAGATGGAATCTCTCCGTTTGAGAATTTTACGGCACATTGAACGTTTTTAATATTAGCTCGCGATCAGCAATCTATGAATTTGCTGGAAAGATGGAATCTCTCCGTTTGAGAATTTTACGGCACATTGAACGCTTTTAATATTAGCTCGCGATCAGGAAGCTATGAATTTGCTGGAAAGATGGAATCTCTCCGTTTGAGAATTTTACGGCACATTGAACGTTTTTAATATTAACTCGCGATCAGGAATCTATGAATTTGTTGGAAAGATGGAATCTCTCCGTTTGAGAATTTTACGGCACTTTCAACGTTTTTAATATTAGCTCGCGATCAGGAATCTATGAATTTGCTGGAAAGATGGAATCTCTCCGTTTGAGAATTTTACGGCACATTGAACGTTTTTAATATTAGCTCGCGATCAGGAATCTATGAATTTGTTGGAAAGATGGAATCTCTCCGTTTGAGAATTTTACGGCACTTTCAACGTTTTTAATATTAGCTCGCGATCAGGAATCTATGAATTTGCTGGAAAGATGGAATCTCTCCATTTGAGGATTTTACGGCACATTGAACGTTTTCAATATTAGCTCGCGATAAGGATTCTATGAATTTGCTGGAAAGATGGAATCTCTCCGTTTGAGAATTTTTCGGCACATTGAACGTTTTTAATATTAGCTCGCGATCAGGAATCTATGAATTTGCTGGAAAGATGGAGTCTCTCGGTTTGAGAATTTTACGGCACATTGAACGTTTTTAATATTAGCTCGCGATCATATTAGCTCGCGATCAGGAATCTATGAATTTGCTGGAAAGATGGAATCTCTCCGTTTGAGAATTTTACGGCACATTGAACGTTTTTAATATTAGCTCGCGATCAGCAATCTATGAATTTGCTGGAAAGATGGAATCTCTCCGTTTGAGAATTTTACGGCACATTGAACGCTTTTAATATTAGCTCGCGATCAGGAAGCTATGAATTTGCTGGAAAGATGGAATCTCTCCGTTTGAGAATTTTACGGCACATTGAACGTTTTTAATATTAGCTCGCGATCAGGAATCTATGAATTTGCTGGAAAGATGGAATCTCTCCGTTTGAGAATTTTACGGCACATTGAACGTTTTAATATTAGCTCGCGATCAGGAATCTATGAATTTGCTGGAAAGATGGAATCTCTCCGTTTCAGAATTTTACGGCACCATTGAACGTTTTTAATATTAGCTCGCGAGCAGGAATCTATGAATTTGCTGGAAAGATGGAATCTCTCCGTTTGAGAATTTTACGGCACATTGAACGTTTTTAATATTAGCTCGCGATCAGGAATCTATGAATTTGCTGGAAAGATGGAATCTCTCCGTTTCAGAATTTTACGGCACCATTGAACGTTTTTAATATTAGCTCGCGAGCAGGAATCTATGAATTTGCTGGAAAGATGGAATCTCTCCGTTTGAGAATTTTACGGCACATTGAACGTTTTTAATATTAGCTCGCGATCAGGAATCTATGAATTTGCTGGAAAGATGGAATCTCTCCGTTTGAGAATTTTACGGCACATTGAACGTTTTTAATATTAGCTCGCGATCATATTAGCTCGCGATCAGGAATCTATGAATTTGCTGGAAAGATGGAATCTCTCCGTTTGAGAATTTTACGGCACATTGAACGTTTTTAATATTAGCTCGCGATCAGCAATCTATGAATTTGCTGGAAAGATGGAATCTCTCCGTTTGAGAATTTTACGGCACATTGAACGCTTTTAATATTAGCTCGCGATCAGGAAGCTATGAATTTGCTGGAAAGATGGAATCTCTCCGTTTGAGAATTTTACGGCACATTGAACGTTTTTAATATTAGCTCGCGATCAGGAATCTATGAATTTGCTGGAAAGATGGAATCTCTCCGTTTGAGAATTTTACGGCACATTGAACGTTTTTAATATTAGCTCGCGATCAGGAATCTATGAATTTGCTGGAAAGATGGAATCTCTCCGTTTCAGAATTTTACGGCACCATTGAACGTTTTTAATATTAGCTCGCGAGCAGGAATCTATGAATTTGCTGGAAAGATGGAATCTCTCCGTTTGAGAATTTTACGGCACATTGAACGTTTTTAATATTAGCTCGCGATCAGGAATCTATGAATTTGCTGGAAAGATGGAATCTCTCCGTTTGAGAATTTTACGGCACATTGAACGTTTTTAATATTAGCTCGCGATCATATTAGCTCGCGATCAGGAATCTATGAATTTGCTGGAAAGATGGAATCTCTCCGTTTGAGAATTTTACGGCACATTGAATGTTTTTAATATTAGCTCGCGATCAGGAATCTATGAATTTGCTGGAAAGATGGAATCTCTCCGTTTCAGAATTTTACGGCACATTGAACGTTTTTAATATTAGCTCGCGATCAGGAATCTATGAATTTTCTGGAAAGATGGAATCTCTCCGTTTCAGAATTTTACGGCACATTGAACGTTTTTAATATTAGCTCGCGATCAGGAATCTATGAATTTGCTGGAAAGATGGAATCTCTCCGTTTGAGAATTTTACGGCACATTGAACGTTTTTAATATTAGCTCGCGATCATATTAGCTCGCGATCAGGAATCTATGAATTTGCTGGAAAGATGGAATCTCTCCGTTTGAGAATTTTACGGCACATTGAACGTTTTTAATATTAGCTCGCGATCAGCAATCTATGAATTTGCTGGAAAGATGGAATCTCTCCGTTTGAGAATTTTACGGCACATTGAACGCTTTTAATATTAGCTCGCGATCAGGAAGCTATGAATTTGCTGGAAAGATGGAATCTCTCCGTTTGAGAATTTTACGGCACATTGAACGTTTTTAATATTAACTCGCGATCAGGAATCTATGAATTTGTTGGAAAGATGGAATCTCTCCGTTTGAGAATTTTACGGCACTTTCAACGTTTTTAATATTAGCTCGCGATCAGGAATCTATGAATTTGCTGGAAAGATGGAATCTCTCCGTTTGAGAATTTTACGGCACATTGAACGTTTTTAATATTAGCTCGCGATCAGGAATCTATGAATTTGTTGGAAAGATGGAATCTCTCCGTTTGAGAATTTTACGGCACATTGAACGTTTTTAATATTAACTCGCGATCAGGAATCTATGAATTTGTTGGAAAGATGGAATCTCTCCGTTTGAGAATTTTACGGCACTTTCAACGTTTTTAATATTAGTTCGCGATCAGGAATCTATGAATTTGCTGGAAAGATGGAATCTCTCCGTTTGAGAATTTTACGGCACATTGAACGTTTTTAATATTAACTCGCGATCAGGAATCTATGAATTTGTTGGAAAGATGGAATCTCTCCGTTTGAGAATTTTACGGCACATTGAACGTTTTTAATATTAGCTCTCGATCAGGAATCTATGAATTTGCTGGAAAGATGGAATCTCTCCGTTTGAGAATTTTACGGCACATTGAACGTTTTTAATATTAGCTCTCGATCAGGAATCTATGAATTTGCTGAAAAGATGGAATCTCTCCGTTTGAGAATTTTACGGCACATTGAACGTTTTTAATATTAGCTCGCGATCAGGAATCTATGAATTTGCTGGAAAGATGGAATCTCTCCGTTTGAGAATTTTACGGCACATTGAACGTTTTTAATATTAGCTCGCGATCAGGAATCTATGAATTTGCTGGAAAGATGGAATCTCTCCGTTTGAGAATTTTACGGCACATTGAACGTTTTTAATATTAGCTCGCGATCAGGAATCTATGAATTTGCTGGAAAGATGGAATCTCTCCGTTTGAGAATTTTACGGCACATTGAACGTTTTTAATATTAGCTCGCGATCAGGAATCTATGAATTTGCTGGAAAGATGGAATCTCTCCGTTTGAGAATTTTACGGCACATTGAACGTTTTTAATATTAGCTCGCGATCAGGAATCTATGAATTTGCTGGAAAGATGGAATCTCTCCGTTTGAGAATTTTACGGCACATTGAACGTTTTTAATATTAGCTCTCGATCAGGAATCTATGAATTTGCTGGAAAGATGGAATCTCTCCGTTTCAGAATTTTACGGCACCATTGAACGTTTTTAATATTAGCTCGCGAGCAGGAATCTATGAATTTGCTGGAAAGATGGAATCTCTCCGTTTGAGAATTTTACGGCACATTGAACGTTTTTAATATTAGCTCGCGATCAGGAATCTATGAATTTGCTGGAAAGATGGAATCTCTCCGTTTGAGAATTTTACGGCACATTGAACGTTTTTAATATTAGCTCGCGATCATATTAGCTCGCGATCAGGAATCTATGAATTTGCTGGAAAGATGGAATCTCTCCGTTTGAGAATTTTACGGCACATTGAACCTTTTTAATATTGGCTCGCGATCATATTAGCTCGCGATCAGGAATCTATGAATTTGCTGGAAAGATGGAATCTCTCCGTTTGAGAATTTTACGGCACATTGAATGTTTTTAATATTAGCTCGCGATCAGGAATCTATGAATTTGCTGGAAAGATGGAATCTCTCCGTTTCAGAATTTTACGGCACATTGAACGTTTTTAATATTAGCTCGCGATCAGGAATCTATGAATTTTCTGGAAAGATGGAATCTCTCCGTTTCAGAATTTTACGGCACATTGAACGTTTTTAATATTAGCTCGCGATCAGGAATCTATGAATTTGCTGGAAAGATGGAATCTCTCCGTTTCAGAATTTTACGGCACATTGAACGTTTTTAATATTAACTCGCGATCAGGAATCTATGAATTTGTTGGAAAGATGGAATCTCTCCGTTTGAGAATTTTACGGCACTTTCAACGTTTTTAATATTAGCTCGCGATCAGGAATCTATGAATTTGCTGGAAAGATGGAATCTCTCCGTTTGAGAATTTTACGGCACATTGAACGTTTTTAATATTAGCTCGCGATCAGGAATCTATGAATTTGCTGGAAAGATGGAATCTCTCCGTTTGAGAATTTTACGGCACTTTCAACGTTTTTAATATTAGCTCGCGATCAGGAATCTATGAATTTGCTGGAAAGATGGAATCTCTCCGTTTGAGGATTTTACGGCACATTGAACGTTTTTAATATTAGCTCGCGATCAGGAATCTATGAATTTGTTGGAAAGATGGAATCTCTCCGTTTGAGAATTTTACGGCACATTGAACGTTTTTAATATTAACTCGCGATCAGGAATCTATGAATTCGTTGGAAAGATGGAATCTCTCCGTTTGAGAATTTTACGGCACTTTCAACGTTTTTAATATTAGCTCGCGATCAGGAATCTATGAATTTGCTGGAAAGATGGAATCTCTCCATTTGAGGATTTTACGGCACATTGAACGTTTTCAATATTAGCTCGCGATCAGGATTCTATGAATTTGCTGGAAAGATGGAATCTCTCCGTTTGAGAATTTTTCGGCACATTGAACGTTTTTAATATTAGCTCGCGATCAGGAATCTATGAATTTGCTGGAAAGATGGAGTCTCTCGGTTTGAGAATTTTACGGCACATTGAACGTTTTTAATATTAGCTCGCGATCATATTAGCTCGCGATCAGGAATCTATGAATTTGCTGGAAAGATGGAATCTCTCCGTTTGAGAATTTTACGGCACATTGAACGTTTTTAATATTAGCTCGCGATCAGGAATCTATGAATTTGCTGGAAAGATGGAATCTCTCCGTTTGAGAATTTTACGGCACATTGAACGTTTTTAATATTAGCTCGCGATCAGGAATCTATGAATTTGCTGGAAAGATGGAATCTCTCCGTTTGAGAATTTTACGGCACATTGAACGTTTTTAATATTAGCTCGCGATCAGGAATCTATGAATTTGCTGGAAAGATGGAATCTCTCCGTTTGAGAATTTTACGGCACATTGAACGTTTTTAATATTAGCTCGCGATCAGGAATCTATGAATTTGCTGGAAAGATGGAATCTCTCCGTTTGAGAATTTTACGGCACATTGAACGTTTTTAATATTAGCTCGCGATCAGGAATCTATGAATTTGCTGGAAAGATGGAATCTCTCCGTTTGAGAATTTTACGGCACATTGAACGTTTTTAATATTAGCTCGCGATCAGGAATCTATGAATTTGCTGGAAAGATGGAATCTCTCCGTTTGAGAATTTTACGGCACATTGAACGTTTTTAATATTAGCTCTCGATCAGGAATCTATGAATTTGCTGGAAAGATGGAATCTCTCCGTTTGAGAATTTTACGGCACATTGAACGTTTTTAATATTAGCTCGCGATCAGGAATCTATGAATTTGCTAGAAAGATGGAATCTCTCCGTTTGAGAATTTTAAGGCACATTGAACGTTTTTAATATTAACTCGCGATCAGGAATCTATGAATTTGTTGGAAAGATGGAATCTCTCCGTTTGAGAATTTTACGGCACTTTCAACGTTTTTAATATTAGCTCGCGATCAGGAATCTATGAATTTGCTGCAAAGATGGAATCTCTCCGTTTGAGGATTTTACGGCACATTGAACGTTTTTAATATTAGCTCGCGATCAGGATTCTATGAATTTGCTGGAAAGATGGAATCTCTCCGTTTGAGAATTTTACGGCACATTGAACGTTTTTAATATTAGCTCGCGATCAGGAATCTATGAATTTGCTGGAAAGATGGAATCTCTCCGTTTGAGAATTTTACGGCACATTGAACGTTTTTAATATTAGCTCGCGATCAGGAATCTATGAATTTGCTGGAAAGATGGAATCTCTCCGTTTGAGGATTTTACGGCACATTGAACGTTTTTAATATTAGCTCGCGATCAGGATTCTATGAATTTGCTGGAAAGATGGAATCTCTCCGTTTGAGAATTTTACGGCACATTGAACGTTTTTAATATTAGCTCGCGATCAGGAATCTATGAATTTGCTGGAAAGATGGAATCTCTCCGTTTGAGAATTTTACGGCACATTGAACGTTTTTAATATTAGCTCGCGATCAGGAATCTATGAATTTGCTGGAAAGATGGAATCTCTCCGTTTCAGAATTTTACGGCACATTGAACGTTTTTAATATTAGCTCGCGATCAGGAATCTATGAATTTTCTGGAAAGATGGAATGTCTCCGTTTCAGAATTTTACGGCACATTGAACGTTTTTAATATTAGCTCGCGATCAGGAATCTATGAATTTGCTGGAAAGATGGAATCTCTCCGTTTCAGAATTTTACGGCACATTGAACGTTTTTAATATTAACTCGCGATCAGGAATCTATGAATTTGTTGGAAAGATGGAATCTCTCCGTTTGAGAATTTTACGGCACTTTCAACGTTTTTAATATTAACTCGAGATCAGGAATCTATGAATTTGCTGGAAAGATGGAATCTCTCCGTTTGAAAATTTTACGGCACATTGAACGTTTTTAATATTAGCTCGCGATCAGGAATCTATGAATTTGTTGGAAAGATGGAATCTCTCCGTTTGAGAATTTTACGGCACATTGAACGTTTTTAATATTAACTCGCGATCAGGAATCTATGAATTTGTTGGAAAGATGGAATCTCTCCGTTTGAGAATTTTACGGCACTTTCAACGTTTTTAATATTAGCTCGCGATCAGGAATCTATGAATTTGCTGGAAAGATGGAATCTCTCCGTTTGAGGATTTTACGGCACATTGAACGTTTTTAATATTAGCTCGCGATCAGGATTCTATGAATTTGCTGGAAAGATGGAATCTCTCCGTTTGCGAATTTTACGGCACATTGAACGTTTTTAATATTAGCTCTCGATCAGGAATCTATGAATTTGCTGGAAAGATGGAATCTCTCCGTTTGAGAATTTTACGGCACATTGAACGTTTTTAATATTAGCTCGCGATCAGGAATCTATGAATTTGCTGGAAAGATGGAATCTCTCCGTTTGAGAATTTTAAGGCACATTGAACGTTTTTAATATTAGCTCGCGATCAGGAATCTATGAATTTGTTGGAAAGATGGAATCTCTCCGTTTGAGAATTTTACGGCACTTTCAACGTTTTTAATATTAGCTCGCGATCAGGAATCTATGAATTTGCTGGAAAGATGGAATCTCTCCGTTTGAGAATTTTACGGCACATTGAACGTTTTTAATATTAGCTCGCGATCAGGAATCTATGAATTTGTTGGAAAGATGGAATCTCTCCGTTTGAGAATTTTACGGCACATTGAACGTTTTTAATATTAACTCGCGATCAGGAATCTATGAATTTGTTGGAAAGATGGAATCTCTCCGTTTGAGAATTTTACGGCACTTTCAACGTTTTTAATATTAGCTCGCGATCAGGAATCTATGAATTTGCTGGAAAGATGGAATCTCTCCGTTTGAGAAATTTACGGCACATTGAACGTTTTTAATATTAGCTCGCGATCAGGAATCTATGAATTTGCTGGAAAGATGGAATCTCTCCGTTTGAGAATTTTAAGGCACATTGAACGTTTTTAATATTAACTCGCGATCAGGAATCTATGAATTTGTTGGAAAGATGGAATCTCTCCGTTTGAGAATTTTACGGCACTTTCAACGTTTTTAATATTAGCTCGCGATCAGGAATCTATGAATTTGCTGGAAAGATGGAATCTCTCCGTTTGAGGATTTTACGGCACATTGAACGTTTTTAATATTAGCTCGCGATCAGGAATCTATGAATTTTCTGGAAAGATGGAATCTCTCCGTTTGAGAATTTTACGGCACATTGAACGTTTTTAATATTAGCTCGCGATCAGGAATCTATGAATTTGCTGGAAAGATGGAATCTCTCCGTTTGAGAATTTTACGGCACATTGAACGTTTTTAATATTAGCTCGCGATCAGGAATCTATGAATTTGCTGGAAAGATGGAATCTCTCCGTTTGAGAATTTTACGGCACTTTCAACGTTTTTAATATTAGCTCGCGATCAGGAATCTATGAATTTGCTGGAAAGATGGAATCTCTCCGTTTGAGGATTTTACGGCACATTGAACGTTTTTAATATTAGCTCGCGATCAGGAATCTATGAATTTGTTGGAAAGATGGAATCTCTCCGTTTGAGAATTTTACGGCACATTGAACGTTTTTAATATTAACTCGCGATCAGGAATCTATGAATTCGTTGGAAAGATGGAATCTCTCCGTTTGAGAATTTTACGGCACTTTCAACGTTTTTAATATTAGCTCGCGATCAGGAATCTATGAATTTGCTGGAAAGATGGAATCTCTCCATTTGAGGATTTTACGGCACATTGAACGTTTTCAATATTAGCTCGCGATCAGGATTCTATGAATTTGCTGGAAAGATGGAATCTCTCCGTTTGAGAATTTTTCGGCACATTGAACGTTTTTAATATTAGCTCGCGATCAGGAATCTATGAATTTGCTGGAAAGATGGAGTCTCTCGGTTTGAGAATTTTACGGCACATTGAACGTTTTTAATATTAGCTCGCGATCATATTAGCTCGCGATCAGGAATCTATGAATTTGCTGGAAAGATGGAATCTCTCCGTTTGAGAATTTTACGGCACATTGAACGTTTTTAATATTAGCTCGCGATCAGGAATCTATGAATTTGCTGGAAAGATGGAATCTCTCCGTTTGAGAATTTTATGGCACTTTCAACGTTTTTAATATTAGCTCGCGATCAGAAATCTATGAATTTGCTGGAAAGATGGAATCTCTCCGTTTGAGAATTTTACGGCACTTTCAACGTTTTTAATATTAGCTCGCGATCAGGAATCTATGAATTTGCTGGAAAGATGGAATCTCTCCGTTTGAGAATTTTACGGCACATTGAACGTTTTTAATATTAGCTCGCGATCAGGAATCTATGAATTTGCTGGAAAGATGGAATCTCTCCGTTTGAGAATTTTACGGCACATTGAACGTTTTTAATATTAGCTCGTGATCAGGAATCTATGAATTTGCTGGAAAGATGGAATCTCTCCGTTTGAGAATTTTACGGCACATTGAACGTTTTTAATATTAGCTCGCGATAAGGAATCTATGAATTTGCTGGAAAGATGGAATCTCTTCGTTTGACAATTTTACGGCACATTGAACGTTTTTAATATTAGCTCGCGATCAGGAATCTATGAATCTATGAATTTGCTGGAAAGATGGAATCTCTCCGTTTGAGAATTTTACGTTCAATGTGCCGTAAAATTCTCAAACGGAGAGATTCCATCTTTCCAGCAAATTCATAGATTCCTGATCGCGAGCTAATATTAAAAACGTTCAATGTGCCGTAAAATTCTCAAACGGAGAGATTCCATCTTTCCAGCAAATTCATAGATTCCTGATCGCGAGCTAATATTAAAAACGTTCAATGTGCCGTAAAATTCTGAAACGGAGAGATTCCATCTTTCCAGCAAATTCATAGATTCCTGATCGCGAGCTAATATTAAAAACGTTCAATGTGCCGTAAAATTCTGAAACGGAGAGATTCCATCTTTCCAGCAAATTCATAGATTCCTGATCGCGAGTTAATATTAAAAACGTTGAAAGTGCCGTAAAATTCTCAAACGGAGAGATTCCATCTTTCCAGCAAATTCATAGATTCCTGATCGCGAGCTAATATTAAAAACGTTGAAAGTGCCGTAAAATTCTCAAACGGAGAGATTCCATCTTTCCAGCAAATTAATAGATTCCTGATCGCGAGCTAATATTAAAAACGTTCAATGTGCCGCAAAATTCTCAAACGGAGAGATTCCATCTTTCCAGCAAATTCATAGATTCCTGATCGCGAGCTAATATTAAAAACGTTCAATGTGCCGCAAAATTCTCAAACGGAGAGATTCCATCTTTCCAGCAAATTCATAGATTCCTGATCGCGAGCTAATATTAAAAACGTTCAATGTGCCGTAAAATTCTCAAACGGAGAGATTCCATCTTTCCAGCAAATTCATAGATTCCTGATCGCGAGCTAATATTAAAAACGTTCAATGTGCCGTAAAATTCTCAAACGGAGAGATTCCATCTTTCCAGCAAATTCATAGATTCCTGATCGCGAGCTAATATTAAAAACGTTCAATGTGCCGTAAAATTCTCAAACGGAGAGATTCCATCTTTCCAGCAAATTCATAGATTCCTGATCGCGAGCTAATATTAAAAACGTTCAATGTGCCGTAAAATTCTGAAACGGAGAGATTCCATCTTTCCAGCAAATTCATAGATTCCTGATCGCGAGCTAATATTAAAAACGTTCAATGTGCCGTAAAATTCTCAAACGGAGAGATTCCATCTTTCCAGCAAATTCATAGATTCCTGATCGCGAGTTAATATTAAAAACGTTCAATGTTCCGTAAAATTCTGAAACGGAGAGATTCCATCTTTCCAGCAAATTCATAGATTCCTGATCGCGAGCTAATATTAAAAACGTTGAAAGTGCCGTAAAATTCTCAAACGGAGAGATTCCATCTTTCCAGCAAATTCATAGATTCCTGATCGCGAGCTAATATTAAAAACGTTGAAAGTGCCGTAAAATTCTCAAACGGAGAGATTCCATCTTTCCAGCAAATTCATAGATTCCTGATCGCGAGCTAATATTAAAAACGTTCAATGTGCCGTAAAATTCTCAAACGGAGAGATTCCATCTTTCCAGCAAATTCATAGATTCCTGATCGCGAGCTAATATTAAAAACGTTCAATGTGCCGTAAAATTCTCAAACGGAGAGATTCCATCTTTCCAGCAAATTCATAGATTCCTGATCGCGAGCTAATATTAAAAACGTTCAATGTGCCGTAAAATTCTCAAACGGAGAGATTCCATCTTTCCAGCAAATTCATAGATTCCTGATCGCGAGCTAATATTAAAAACGTTCAATGTGCCGTAAAATTCTCAAACGGAGAGATTCCATCTTTCCAGCAAATTCATAGATTCCTGATCGCGAGCTAAATTAAAACGTTCAATGTGCCGTAAAATTCTCAAACGGAGAGATTCCATCTTTCCAGCAAATTCATAGATTCCTGATCGCGAGCTAATATTAAAAACGTTGAAAGTGCCGTAAAATTCTCAAACGGAGAGATTCCATCTTTCCAGCAAATTCATATATTCCTGATCGCGAGCTAATATTAAAAACGTTCAATGTGCCGTAAAATTCTCAAACGGAGAGATTCCATCTTTCCAGCAAATTCATAGATTCCTGATCGCGAGCTAATATTAAAAACGTTGAAAGTGCCGTAAAATTCTCAAACGGAGAGATTCCATCTTTCCAGCAAATTCATATATTCCTGATCGCGAGCTAATATTAAAAACGTTCAATGTGCCGTAAAATTCTCAAACGGAGAGATTCCATCTTTCCAGCAAATTCATAGATTCCTGATCGCGAGCTAATATTAAAAACGTTGAAAGTGCCGTAAAATTCTCAAACGGAGAGATTCCATCTTTCCAGCAAATTCATAGATTCCTGATCGCGAGCTAATATTAAAAACGTTCAATGTGCCGTAAAATTCTCAAACGGAGAGATTCCATCTTTCCAGCAAATTCATAGATTCCTGATCGCGAGCTAATATGATCGCGAGCTAATATTAAAAACGTTCAAATGTGCCGTAAAATTCTCAAACGGAGAGATTCCATCTTTCCAGCAAATTCATAGATTCCTGATCGCGAGCTAATATTAAAAACGTTCAATGTGCCGTAAAATTCTCAAACGGAGAGATTCCATCTTTCCAGCAAATTCATAGATTCCTGATCGCGAGCTAATATTAAAAACGTTCAATGTGCCGTAAAATTCTCAAACGGAGAGATTCCATCTTTCCAGCAAATTCATAGATTCCTGATCGCGAGCTAATATTAAAAACGTTCAATGTGCCGTAAAATTCTCAAACGGAGAGATTCCATCTTTCCAGCAAATTCATAGATTCCTGATCGCGAGCTAATATTAAAAACGTTGAAAGTGCCGTAAAATTCTCAACGGAGAGATTCCATCTTTCCAGCAAATTCATATATTCCTGATCGCGAGCTAATATTAAAAACGTTCAATGTGCCGTAAAATTCTCAAACGGAGAGATTCCATCTTTCCAGCAAATTCATAGATTCCTGATCGCGAGCTAATATTAAAAACGTTGAAAGTGCCGTAAAATTCTCAAACGGAGAGATTCCATCTTTCCAGCAAATTCATAGATTCCTGATCGCGAGCTAATATTAAAAACGTTGAAAGTGCCGTAAAATTCTCAAACGGAGAGATTCCATCTTTCCAGCAAATTCATATATTCCTGATCGCGAGCTAATATTAAAAACGTTCAATGTGCCGTAAAATTCTCAAACGGAGAGATTCCATCTTTCCAGCAAATTCATAGATTCCTGATCGCGAGCTAATATTAAAAACGTTGAAAGTGCCGTAAAATTCTCAAACGGAGAGATTCCATCTTTCCAGCAAATTCATATATTCCTGATCGCGAGCTAATATTAAAAACGTTCAATGTGCCGTAAAATTCTCAAACGGAGAGATTCCATCTTTCCAGCAAATTCATAGATTCCTGATCGCGAGCTAATATTAAAAACGTTCAATGTGCCGTAAAATTCTCAAACGGAGAGATTCCATCTTTCCAGCAAATTCATAGATTCCTGATCGCGAGCTAATATGATCGCGAGCTAATATTAAAAACGTTCAATGTGCCGTAAAATTCTCAAACGGAACGACTCCATCTTTCCAGCAAATTCATAGATTCCTGATCGCGAGCTAATATTAAAAACGTTCAATGTGCCGTAAAATTCTCAAACGGAGAGATTCCATCTTTCCAGCAAATTCATAGATTCCTGATCGCGAGCTAATATTAAAAACGTTCAATGTGCCGTAAAATTCTCAAACGGAGAGATTCCATCTTTCCAGCAAATTCATAGATTCCTGATCGCGAGCTAATATGATCGCGAGCTAATATTAAAAACGTTCAATGTGCCGTAAAATTCTCAAACGGAACGACTCCATCTTTCCAGCAAATTCATAGATTCCTGATCGCGAGCTAATATTAAAAACGTTCAATGTGCCGTAAAATTCTCAAACGGAGAGATTCCATCTTTCCAGCAAATTCATATATTCCTGATCGCGAGCTAATATTAAAAACGTTCAATGTGCCGTAAAATTCTCAAACGGAGAGATTCCATCTTTCCAGCAAATTCATAGATTCCTGATCGCGAGCTAATATTAAAAACGTTCAATGTGCCGTAAAATTCTCAAACGGAGAGATTCCATCTTTCCAGCAAATTCATAGATTCCTGATCGCGAGCTAATATTAAAAACGATCAATGTGCCGTAAATTCTCAAACGGAGAGATTCCATCTTTCCAGCAAATTCATAGATTCCTGATCGCGAGCTATATGATCGCGAGCTAATATTAAAAACGTTCAATGTGCCGTAAAATTCTCAAACGGAGAGATTCCATCTTTCCAGCAAATTCATAGATTCCTGATCGCGAGCTAATATTAAAAACGTTCAATGTGCCGTAAAATTCTCAAACGGAGAGATTCCATCTTTCCAGCAAATTCATAGATTCCTGATCGCGAGCTAATATTAAAAACGTTCAATGTGCCGTAAAATTCTGAAACGGAGAGATTCCATCTTTCCAGCAAATTCATAGATTCCTGATCGCGAGCTAATATTAAAAACGTTCAATGTGCCGTAAAATTCTGAAACGGAGAAGATTCCATCTTTCCAGCAAATTCATAGATTCCTGATCGCGAGTTAATATTAAAAACGTTGAAAGTGCCGTAAAATTCTCAAACGGAGAGATTCCATCTTTCCAGCAAATTCATAGATTCCTGATCGCGAGCTAATATTAAAAACGTTGAAAGTGCCGTAAAATTCTCAAACGGAGAGATTCCATCTTTCCAGCAAATTAATAGATTCCTGATCGCGAGCTAATATTAAAAACGTTCAATGTGCCGTAAAATTCTCAAACGGAGAGATTCCATCTTTCCAGCAAATTCATAGATTCCTGATCGCGAGCTAATATTAAAAACGTTCAATGTGCCGTAAAATTCTCAAACGGAGAGATTCCATCTTTCCAGCAAATTCATAGATTCCTGATCGCGAGCTAATATTAAAAACGTTCAATGTGCCGTAAAATTCTCAAACGGAGAGATTCCATCTTTCCAGCAAATTCATAGATTCCTGATCGCGAGCTAATATTAAAAACGTTCAATGTGCCGTAAAATTCTGAAACGGAGAGATTCCATCTTTCCAGCAAATTCATAGATTCCTGATCGCGAGCTAATATTAAAAACGTTCAATGTGCCGTAAAATTCTCAAACGGAGAGATTCCATCTTTCCAGCAAATTCATAGATTCCTGATCGCGAGCTAATATTAAAAACGTTCAATGTGCCGTAAAATTCTGAAACGGAGAGATTCCATCTTTCCAGCAAATTCATAGATTCCTGATCGCGAGCTAATATTAAAAACGTTCAATGTGCCGTAAAATTCTCAAACGGAGAGATTCCATCTTTCCAGCAAATTCATAGATTCCTGATCGCGAGTTAATATTAAAAACGTTCAATGTTCCGTAAAATTCTGAAACGGAGAGATTCCATCTTTCCAGCAAATTCATAGATTCCTGATCGCGAGCTAATATTAAAAACGTTGAAAGTGCCGTAAAATTCTCAAACGGAGAGATTCCATCTTTCCAGCAAATTCATAGATTCCTGATCGCGAGCTAATATTAAAAACGTTGAAAGTGCCGTAAAATTCTCAAACGGAGAGATTCCATCTTTCCAGCAAATTCATAGATTCCTGATCGCGAGCTAATATTAAAAACGTTCAATGTGCCGTAAAATTCTCAAACGGAGAGATTCCATCTTTCCAGCAAATTCATAGATTCCTGATCGCGAGCTAATATTAAAAACGTTCAATGTGCCGTAAAATTCTCAAACGGAGAGATTCCATCTTTCCAGCAAATTCATAGATTCCTGATCGCGAGCTAATATTAAAAACGTTCAATGTGCCGTAAAATTCTCAAACGGAGAGATTCCATCTTTCCAGCAAATTCATAGATTCCTGATCGCGAGCTAATATTAAAAACGTTCAATGTGCCGTAAAATTCTCAAACGGAGAGATTCCATCTTTCCAGCAAATTCATAGATTCCTGATCGCGAGCTAAGATTAAAAACGTTCAATGTGCCGTAAAATTCTCAAACGGAGAGATTCCATCTTTCCAGCAAATTCATAGATTCCTGATCGCGAGCTAATATTAAAAACGTTCAATGTGCCGTAAAATTCTCAAACGGAGAGATTCCATCTTTCCAGCAAATTCATAGATTCCTGATCGCGAGCTAATATTAAAAACGTTCAATGTGCCGTAAAATTCTCAAACGGAGAGATTCCATCTTTCCAGCAAATTCATAGATTCCTGATCGCGAGCTAATATTAAAAACGTTCAATGTGCCGTAAAATTCTCAAACGGAGAGATTCCATCTTTCCAGCAAATTCATAGATTCCTGATCGCGAGCTAATATTAAAAACGTTCAATGTGCCGTAAAATTCTCAAACGGAGAGATTCCATCTTTCCAGCAAATTCATAGATTCCTGATCGCGAGCTAATATTAAAAACGTTGAAAGTGCCGTAAAATTCTCAAACGGAGAGATTCCATCTTTCCAGCAAATTCATATATTCCTGATCGCGAGCTAATATTAAAAACGTTCAATGTGCCGTAAAATTCTCAAACGGAGAGATTCCATCTTTCCAGCAAATTCATAGATTCCTGATCGCGAGCTAATATTAAAAACGTTGAAAGTGCCGTAAAATTCTCAAACGGAGAGATTCCATCTTTCCAGCAAATTCATATATTCCTGATCGCGAGCTAATATTAAAAACGTTCAATGTGCCGTAAAATTCTCAAACGGAGAGATTCCATCTTTCCAGCAAATTCATAGATTCCTGATCGCGAGCTAATATTAAAAACGTTCAATGTGCCGTAAAATTCTCAAACGGAGAGATTCCATCTTTCCAGCAAATTCATAGATTCCTGATCGCGAGCTAATATGATCGCGAGCTAATATTAAAAACGTTCAATGTGCCGTAAAATTCTCAAACGGAACGACTCCATCTTTCCAGCAAATTCATAGATTCCTGACCGCGAGCTAATATTAAAAACGTTCAATGTGCCGTAAAATTCTCAAACGGAGAGATTCCATCTTTCCAGCAAATTCATAGATTCCTGCTCGCGAGCTAATATTAAAAACGTTCAATGTGCCGTAAAATTCTCAAACGGAGAGATTCCATCTTTCCAGCAAATTCATATATTCCTGATCGCGAGCTAATATTAAAAACGTTCAATGTGCCGTAAAATTCTCAAACGGAGAGATTCCATCTTTCCAGCAAATTCATAGATTCCTGATCGCGAGCTAATATTAAAAACGTTCAATGTTCCGTAAAATTCCCAAACGGAGAGATTCCATCTTTCCAGCAAATTCATAGATTCCTGATCGCGAGCTAATATTAAAAACGTTCAATGTTCCGTAAAATTCTCAAACGGAGAGATTCCATCTTTCCAGCAAATTCATAGATTCCTGATCGCGAGCTAATATTAAAAACGTTCAATGTGCCGTAAAATTCTCAAACGGAGAAATTCCATCTTTCCAGCAAATTCATAGATTCCTGATCGCGAGCTAATATTAAAAACGTTCAATGTGCCGTAAAATTCTCAAACGGAGAGATTCCATCTTTCCAGGAAATTCATAGAATCCTGATCGCGAGCTAATATTAAAAACGTTGAACGTGCCGTAAAATTCTCAAACGGAGAAATTCCATCTTTCCAGCGAATTCATAGATTCCTGATCGCGAGCTAATATTAAAAACGTTCAATGTGCCGTAAAATTCTCAAACGGAGAGATTCCATCTTTCCAGCAAATTAATAGATTCCTGATCGCGAGCTAATATTAAAAACGTTCAATGTGCCGTAAAATTCTGAAACGGAGAGATTCCATCTTTCCAGCAAATTCATAGATTCCTGATCGCGAGCTAATATTAAAAACGTTCAATGTGCCGTAAAATTCTCAAACGGAGAGATTCCATCTTTCCAGCAAATTCATAGATTCCTTATCGCGAGCTAATATTAAAAACGTTCAATGTGCCGTAAAATTCTCAAACGGAGAGATTCCATCTTTCCAGCAAATTCATAGATTCCTGATCGCGAGCTAATATTAAAAACGTTCAATGTGCCGTAAAATTCTCAAACGGAGAGATTCCATCTATCCAGCAAATTCATAGATTCCTGATCGCGAGCTAATATTAAAAACGTTGAAAGTGCCGTAAAATTCTCAAACGGAGAGATTCCATCTTTCCAGCAAATTCATAGATTCCTGATCGCGAGCTAATATTAAAAACGTTCAATGTGCCGTAAAATTCTCAAACGGAGAGATTCCATCTTTCCAGCAAATTCATAGATTCCTGATCGCGAGCTAATATTAAAAACGTTGAAAGTGCCGTAAAATTCTCAAACGGAGAGATTCCATCTTTCCAGCAAATTCATATATTCCTGATCGCGAGCTAATATTAAAAACGTTCAATGTGCCGTAAAATTCTCAAACGGAGAGATTCCATCTTTCCAGCAAATTCATAGATTCCTGATCGCGAGCTAATATTAAAAACGTTGAAAGTGCCGTAAAATTCTCAAACGGAGAGATTCCATCTTTCCAGCAAATTCATATATTCCTGATCGCGAGCTAATATTAAAAACGTTCAATGTGCCGTAAAATTCTCAAACGGAGAGATTCCATCTTTCCAGCAAATTCATAGATTCCTGATCGCGAGCTAATATTAAAAACGTTGAAAGTGCCGTAAAATTCTCAAACGGAGAGATTCCATCTTTCCAGCAAATTCATAGATTCCAGATCGCGAGCTAATATTAAAAACGTTGAAAGTGCCGTAAAATTCTCAAACGGAGAGATTCCATCTTTCCAGCAAATTCATATATTCCTGATCGCGAGCTAATATTAAAAACGTTCAATGTGCCGTAAAATTCTCAAACGGAGAGATTCCATCTTTCCAGCAAATTCATAGATTCCTGATCGCGAGCTAATATTAAAAACGTTGAAAGTGCCGTAAAATTCTCAAACGGAGAGATTCCATCTTTCCAGCAAATTCATATATTCCTGATCGCGAGCTAATATTAAAAACGTTCAATGTGCCGTAAAATTCTCAAACGGAGAGATTCCATCTTTCCAGCAAATTCATAGATTCCTGATCGCGAGCTAATATTAAAAACGTTGAAAGTGCCGTAAAATTCTCAAACGGAGAGATTCCATCTTTCCAGCAAATTCATAGATTCCTGATCGCGAGCTAATATTAAAAACGTTGAAAGTGCCGTAAAATTCTCAAACGGAGAGATTCCATCTTTCCAGCAAATTCATATATTCCTGATCGCGAGCTAATATTAAAAACGTTCAATGTGCCGTAAAATTCGCAAACGGAGAGATTCCATCTTTCCAGCAAATTCATAGATTCCTGATCGCGAGCTAATATTAAAAACGTTGAAAGTGCCGTAAAATTCTCAAACGGAGAGATTCCATCTTTCCAGCAAATTCATATATTCCTGATCGCGAGCTAATATTAAAAACGTTCAATGTGCCGTAAAATTCTCAAACGGAGAGATTCCATCTTTCCAACAAATTCATAGATTCCTGATCGCGAGCTAATATTAAAAACGTTGAAAGTGCCGTAAAATTCTCAAACGGAGAGATTCCATCTTTCCAGCAAATTCATATATTCCTGATCGCGAGCTAATATTAAAAACGTTCAATGTGCCGTAAAATTCTCAAACGGAGAGATTCCATCTTTCCAGCAAATTCATAGATTCCTGATCGCGA
>JAOWCC010001478.1:0-45820 GCA_030867875.1 Actinernus sp. WN-2022 | reverse complement strand
CATTCCTGATTCATCATTCTTCATTCCTGATTAATCATTCCTCATTCCTGATTCATAATTCCTGATTCCTGATTCATCATTCCTGATTCCTGATTCATCATTCATCATTCCTGATTCCTGATTCATCATTGCTGATTCCTGATTCATCATTCATCATTCCTGATTGATCATTCCTTATTCCCGATTCATCATTCCTGATTCCTGATTCATCATTCCTGATTCATGATTCACCATTCCTGATTCCTGATTCATCATTCCTCTTTCCTGATTCATCATTGCTGATTCCTGATACATCATTCATCATTCCTGATTCATCATTCCTGATTCCTGATTCATCATTCCTGATTCCAGATTCATCAGGCCTGATTCATGATTCACAAATCCTGATTCCTGATTCATCATTCCTCTTTCCTGATTCATCATTCCTGATTCCTGATACATCATTCATCATTCCTGATTCATCATTCATCATTCCTGATTCATCATTCCTGATTCCTGATTTATCATTCCTGATTCATCATTCCTGATTCCTGATTCATCATTCCTGATTCCTGATTCATCATTCCTGATTCCTGATTCATCATTACTCATTCCTAATTCATCAATCCTCATTCCTGATTCATCATTCCTGATTCCTGATTCCTGATTCATCATTCCTGATTCCTGATTCATCATTCATCATTCCTGATTCATCATTCATCATTCCTGATTCATCATTCGTCATTCCTGATTCATCATTCCTGAATCCTGATTCATTATTCCTGATTCATCATTCCTGATTCCTGATTCATCATTCCTGATTCCTGATTCATCATTCATCATTCCTGATTGATCATTCCTTATTCCTGTTTGATCATTCCTGATTCCTGATTCATCATTCATCATTCCTGATTCCTGATTCCTGATTCCTGATTCATCATTCCTGATTCCTGATTCATTATTCCTGATTCATCATTCCTGATTCATCATTCCTGATTCCTGATTCATCATTCCTGATTCCTGATTCATTATTCCTGATTCATCATTCCTGATTCCTGATTCATCATTCCTGATTCCTGATTCATCATTCATCATTCCTGATTCATCATTCTTGATTCCTGATTCATCATTCCTGATTCCTGATTCATCATTCCTGATTCCTGATTCATCATTCCTGATTCCTGATTCATCATTCCTGATTCCTGATTCATCATTCATCATTCCTGAATGATCATTCCTTATTCCCGATTCATCATTCCTGATTCCTGATTCATCATTCCTGATTCCTGATTCATCATTCCTGATTCCTGATTCACCATTCCTGATTCCTGATTCATCATTCCTCTTTCCTGATTCATCATTCCTGATTCCTGATTCCTGATTCCTGATTCCTGATTCATCATTGCTGATTCCTGATTGATCATTCCTGATTCCTGATTCATCATTCATCATTCCTCTTTCCTGATTCATCAGGAATGATTCCTGATACATCATTCATCATTCCTGATTCATCATTCCTGATTCCTGATTCATCATTCCTGATTCCTGATTCATCAGTCCTGATTCATGATTCACCAATCCTGATTCCTGATTCATTATTCCTCTTTCCTGATTCATCATTCCTGATTCCTGATACATCATTCATCATTCCTGATTCATCATTCATCATTCCTGATTCATCATTCCTGATTCCTGATTTATCATTCCTGATTCATCATTCCTGATTCCTGATTCATCATTCCTGATTCCTGATTCATCATTCCTGATTCCGGATTCATCATTCCTCATTCCTGATTCATCATTCCTGATTCCTGATTCATCATTGCTGATTCCTGATTGATCATTCCTCATTCCTGATTCATCATTCCTCATTCCTGATTCATCATTCCTGATTCCTGATTCCTGATTCATCATTCCTGATTAATCATTCCTGATTCATCATTCCTCATTCCTGATTCATCATTCTTCATTCCTGATTCATCATTCCTGATTCATGATTCACCATTCCTGATTCCTGATACATCATTCATCATTCCTGATTCATCATTCCTGATTCCTGATTCATCATTCCTGATTCCTGATTCATTATTCCTGATTCATCATTCCTGATTCCTGATTCATCATTCCTGATTCCTGATTGATCATTCATCATTCCTGATTCATCATTCTTGATTCCTGATTCATCATTCCTGATTCCTGATTAATCACTCCTGATTCCTGATTCCTGATTCATCATTCCTGATTCCTGATTCATCATTCATCATTCCTGATTCATCATTCATCATTCCTGATTCATCATTCGTCATTCCTGATTCCTGATTCATCATTCCTGATTCCTGATTCATCATTCATCATTCCTGATTCATCATTCATCATTCCTGATTCATCATTCGTCATTCCTGATTCATCATTGCTGATTCCTGATTCATTATTCCTGATTCATCATTCCTGATTCCTGATTCATCATTCCTGATTCCTGATTGATCATTCATCATTCCTGATTGATCATTCCTTATTCCTGATTGATCATTCCTGATTCCTGATTCATCATTCATCATTCCTGATTCATCATTCTTGATTCCTGATTCATCATTCCTGATTCCTGATTCATCATTCCTGATTCCTGATTCATCATTCATCATTCATCATTCCTGATTCCTGATTCATCATTGCTGATTCCTGATTCATCATTCCTGATTCCTGATTGATCATTCCTCATTCCTGATTCATCATTCCTGATTCCTGATTCCTGATTCCTGATTCCTGATTCATCATTCCTCATTCCTGATTCATCATTCCTGATTCCTGATTCCTGATTCCTGATTCCTGATTCATCATTCCTGATTCATCATTCCTGATTCATCATTCCTCATTCCTGATTCATCATTCTTCATTCCTGATTAATCATTCCTGATTCCAGATTCATCAGTCCTGATTCATGATTCACCAATCCTGATTCATCATTCATCATTCCTGATTCCTGATTCATCATTGCTGATTCCTGATTCATCATTCATCATTCATCATTCCTGATTGATCATTCCTTATTCCCGATTCATCATTCCTGATTCCTGATTTATCATTCCTGATTGATCATTCCTGATTCCTGATTCATCATTCCTGATTCCTGATTCATCATTCCTGATTCATGATTCACCATTCCTGATTCCTGATTCATCATTCCTCTTTCCTGATTCATCATTCCTGATTCCTGATACATCATTCATCATTCCTGATTCATCATTCCTGATTCCTGATTCATCATTCCTGATTCCAGATTCATCAGTCCTGATTCATGATTCACCAATCCTGATTCCTGATTCATCATTTCTCTTTCCTGATTCATCATTCCTGATTCCTGATACATCATTCATCATTCCTGATTCATCATTCATCATTCCTGATTCATCATTCCTGATTCCTGATTTATCATTCCTGATTCATCATTCCTGATTCCTGATTCATCATTCCTGATTCCTGATTCATCATTCCTGATTCCTGATTCATCATTACTCATTCCTGATTCATCATTCCTGATTCCTGATTCATCATTCCTGATTCCTGATTGATCATTCCTGATTCCTGATTGATCATTCCTGATTCCTGATTCATCATTCCTGATTCCTGATTCCTGATTCATCATTCCTGATTCATCATTCCTGATTCATCATTCCTCATTCCTGATTCATCATTCTTCATTCCTGATTAATCATTCCTCATTCCTGATTCATCATTCCTGATTCATGATTCACCATTCCTGATTCCTGATACATCATTCATCATTCCTGATTCATCATTCCTGATTCCTGATTCATCAATCCTGATTCATCATTCCTGATTCCTGATTCATCATTCCTGATTCCTGATTCATCATTCATCATTCCTGATTCATCATTCATCATTCCTGATTCATCATTCGTCATTCCTGATTCATCATTCCTGAATCCTGATTCATTATTCCTGATTCATCATTCCTGATTCCTGATTCATCATTCCTGATTCCTGATTCATCATTCATCATTCCTGATTGATCATTCCTTATTCCTGATTGATCATTCCTGATTCCGGATTCATCATTCCTCATTCCTGATTCATCATTCCTGATTCCTGATTCATCATTGCTGATTCCTGATTGATCATTCCTCATTCCTGATTCATCATTCCTGATTCCTGATTCATCATTCCTGATTCCTGATTCCTGATTCATCATTCCTGATTAATCATTCCTGATTCATCATTCCTCATTCCTGATTCATCATTCTTCATTCCTGATTAATCATTCCTCATTCCTGATTCATCATTCCTGATTCATGATTCACCATTCCTGATTCCTGATACATCATTCATCATTCCTGATTCATCATTCCTGATTCCTGATTCATCATTCCTGATTCATCATTCCTGATTCCTGATTCATCATTCCTGATTCCTGATTCATCAATCCTCATTCCTGATTCATCATTCCTGATTCCTGATTGAACGTTCCTCATTCCTGATTGATCATTCCTCATTCCTGATTCATCATTCCTGATTCCTGATTCGTCATTCCTGATTCCTGATTCATCATTCCTGATTCCTGATTCATTATTCCTGATTCATCATTCCTGATTCATCATTCCTGATTCCTGATTCATCATTCCTGATTCCTGATTCATTATTCCTGATTCATCATTCCTGATTCCTGATTCATCATTCCTGATTCCTGATTCATCATTCATCATTCCTGATTCATCATTCTTGATTCCTGATTCATCATTCCTGATTCCTGATTCATCATTCCTGATTCCTGAATTCATCATTCCTGATTCCTGATTCATCATTCCTGATTCCTGATTCATCATTCATCATTCCTGAATGATCATTCCTTATTCCCGATTCATCATTCCTGATTCCTGATTCATCATTCCTGATTCCTGATTCATCATTCCTGATTCCTGATTCACCATTCCTGATTCCTGATTCATCATTCCTCTTTCCTGATTCATCATTCCTGATTCCTGATTCCTGATTCCTGATTCCTGATTCATCATTCCTGATTCCTGATACATCATTCATCATTCCTGATTCATCATTCATCATTCCTGATTCATCATTCCTGATTCCTGATTTATCATTCCTGATTCATCATTCCTGATTCCTGATTCATCATTCCTGATTCCTGATTCATCATTCCTGATTCCTGATTCATCATTACTCATTCCTGATTCATCATTCCTGATTCCTGATTCATCATTCCTGATTCCTGATTGATCATTCCTGATTCCTGATTCATCATTCCTGATTCCTGATTCATCATTCCTGATTCCTGATTCCTGATTCATCATTCCTGATTCATCATTCCTGATTCATCATTCCTCATTCCTGATTCATCATTCTTCATTCCTGATTAATCATTCCTCATTCCTGATTCATCATTCCTGATTCATGATTCACCATTCCTGATTCCTGATACATCATTCATCATTCCTGATTCATCATTCCTGATTCCTGATTCATCAATCCTGATTCATCATTCCTGATTCCTGATTCATCATTCCTGATTCCTGCTTCATCATTCCTCATTCCTGATTCATCATTCCTCATTCCTGATTCATCAATCCTCATTCCTGATTCATCATTCCTGATTCCTGATTCCTGATTCATCATTCCTGATTCCTGATTCATCATTCATCATTCCTGATTCATCATTCATCATTCCTGATTCATCATTCGTCATTCCTGATTCATCATTCCTGAATCCTGATTCATTATTCCTGATTCATCATTCCTGATTCCTGATTCATCATTCCTGATTCCTGATTCATCATTCATCATTCCTGATTGATCATTCCTTATTCCTGATTGATCATTCCTGATTCCTGATTCATCATTCATCATTCCTGATTCATCATTCTTGATTCCTGATTCATCATTCCTGATTCCTGATTCATCATTCCTGATTCCTGATTCATCATTCATCATTCCTGATTCCTGATTCATCATTGCTGATTCCTGATTCATCATTCATCATTCCTGATTCATCATTCCTCATTCCTGATTCATCATTCTTCATTCCTGATTAATCATTCATCATTCCTGATTCATCATTCCTGATTCCTGATTCATCATTCCTGATTCATCATTCCTGATTCCTGATTCATCATTCCTGATTCCTGATTCATCAATCCTCATTCCTGATTCATCATTCCTGATTCCTGATTGAACGTTCCTCATTCCTGATTGATCATTCCTCATTCCTGATTCATCATTCCTGATTCCTGATTCATCATTCCTGATTCCTGATTAATCACTCCTGATTCCTGATTCCTGATTCATCATTCCTGATTCATCATTCCTGATTCATCATTCTGATTCATCATTCATCATTCCTGATTCATCATTCCTGATTCCTGATTCATCATTCCTGATTCCTGATTCATTATTCCTGATTCATCATTCCTGATTCCTGATTGATCATTCCTGATTCCTGATTGATCATTCATCATTCCTGATTCATCATTCTTGATTCCTGATTCATCATTCCTGATTCCTGATTAATCACTCCTGATTCCTGATTCCTGATTCCTGATTCCTGATTCATCATTCCTGATTCATCATTCCTGATTCATCATTCATCATTCCTGATTCATCATTCCTGATTCCTGATTCATCATTCCTGATTCCTGATTCATTATTCCTGATTCATCATTCCTGATTCCTGATTCATCATTCCTGATTCCTGATTCATCATTCATCATTCCTGATTCATCATTCTTGATTCCTGATTCATCATTCCTGATTCCTGATTCATCATTTCTGATTCCTGATTCATCATTCCTGATTCCTGATTCATCATTGCTGATTCCTGATTGATCATTCATCATTCCTGAATGATCATTCCTTATTCCCGATTCATCATTCCTGATTCCTGATTCATCATTCCTGATTCCTGATTCATCATTCCTGATTCCTGATTCACCATTCCTGATTCCTGATTCATCATTCCTCTCTCCTGACTCATCATTCCTGATTCCTGATTCCTGATTCCTGATTCCTGATTCATCATTGCTGATTCCTGATTCATCATTGCTGATTCCTGATTGATCATTCCTGATTCCTGATTCATCATTCATCATTCGTGATTCATCATTCCTGATTCCTGATTCATCATTCCTGATTCATCATTCCTGATTCCTGATTCATCATTCATCATTCCTGATTCATCATTCGTCATTCCTGATTCATCATTCCTGATTCCTGATTCATTATTCCTGATTCATTATTCCTGATTCCTGATTCATCATTCCTGATTCCTGATTCATCATTCCTGATTCCTGATTGATCATTCATCATTCCTGATTGATCATTCCTTATTCCTGATTGATCATTCCTGATTCCTGATTCATCATTCATCATTCCTGATTCATCATTCTTGATTCCTGATTCATCATTCCTGATTCCTGATTCATCATTCCTGATTCCTGATTCATCATTCATCATTCATCATTCCTGATTCCTGATTCATCAATCCTCATTCCTGATTCATCATTCCTCATTCCGGATTCATCATTTCTCATTCCTGATTCATTATTCCTGATTCCTGATTCATCATTCCTGATTCCTGATTGATCATTCATCATTCCTGATTGATCATTCCTTATTCCTGATTGATCATTCCTGATTCCTGATTCATCATTCATCATTCCTGATTCATCATTCTTGATTCCTGATTCATCATTCCTGATTCCTGATTCATCATTCCTGATTCCTGATTCATCATTCATCATTCATCATTCCTGATTCCTGATTCATCAATCCTCATTCCTGATTCATCATTCCTGATTCCTGATTGAACGTTCCTCATTCCTGATTGATCATTCCTCATTCCTGATTCATCATTCCTGATTCCTGATTCATCATTCCTGATTCCTGATTAATCACTCCTGATTCCTGATTCCTGATTCATAATTCCTGATTCATCATTCCTGATTCATCATTCCTGATTCATCATTCATCATTCCTGATTCATCATTCCTGATTCCTGATTCATCATTCCTGATTCCTGATTCATTATTCCTGATTCATCATTCCTGATTCCTGATTGATCATTCCTGATTCCTGATTGATCATTCATCATTCCTGATTCATCATTCTTGATTCCTGATTCATCATTCCTGATTCCTGATTAATCACTCCTGATTCCTGATTCCTGATTCCTGATTCCTGATTCATCATTCCTGATTCATCATTCCTGATTCATCATTCATCATTCCTGATACATCATTCCTGATTCCTGATTCATCATTCCTGATTCCTGATTCATTATTCCTGATTCATCATTCCTGATTCCTGATTCATCATTCCTGATTCCTGATTCATCATTCATCATTCCTGATTCATCATTCTTGATTCCTGATTCATCATTCCTGATTCCTGATTCATCATTCCTTATTCCTGATTCATCATTCCTGATTCCTGATTCATCATTGCTGATTCCTGATTGATCATTCATCATTCCTGAATGATCATTCCTTATTCCCGATTCATCATTCCTGATTCCTGATTCATCATTCCTGATTCCTGATTCATCATTCCTGATTCCTGATTCATCATTCCTGATTCATCATTCCTGATTCATCATTCATCATTCCTGATACATCATCATTCCTGATTCATGATTCATGATTCCTGATTCCTGATTCATTATTCCTGATTCATCATTCCTGATTCCTGATTCATCATTCCTGATTCCTGATTCATCATTCATCATTCCTGATTCATCATTCTTGATTCCTGATTCATCATTCCTGATTCCTGATTCATCATTCCTTATTCCTGATTCATCATTCCTGATTCCTGATTCATCATTGCTGATTCCTGATTGATCATTCATCATTCCTGAATGATCATTCCTTATTCCCGATTTATCATTCCTGATTCCTGATTCATCATTCCTGATTCCTGATTCATCATTCCTGATTCCTGATTCACCATTCCTGATTCCTGATTCATCATTCCTCTTTCCTGACTCATCATTCCTGATTCATGATTCATGATTCCTGATTCCTGATTCATCATTGCTGATTCCTGATTCATCATTGCTGATTCCTGATTGATCATTCCTGATTCCTGATTCATCATTCATCATTCGTGATTCATCATTCCTGATTCCTGATTCATCATTCCTGATTCATCATTCCTGATTCCTGATTCATCATTCATCATTCCTGATTCATCATTCCTGATTCATCATTCGTCATTCCTGATTCATCATTCCTGATTCCTGATTCATTATTCCTGATTCATTATTCCTGATTCCTGATTCATCATTCCTGATTCCTGATTGATCATTCATCATTCCTGATTCATCATTCTTGATTCCTCATTCATCATTCCTGATTCCTGATTCATCATTCCTGATTCCTGATTCATCATTCATCATTCATCATTCCTGATTCCTGATTCATCATTCCAGATTCCTGATTCGTCATTCTGATTCCTGATTAATCACTCCTGATTCCTGATTCCTGATTCATCATTCCTGATTCATCATTCCTGATTCATCATTCCTGATTCATCATTCATCATTCCTGATTCATCATTCCTGATTCCTGATTCATCATTCCTGATTCCTGATTCATTATTCCTGATTCATCATTCCTGATTCCTGATTGATCATTCCTGATTCCTGATTGATCATTCATCATTCCTGATTCATCATTCTTGATTCCTGATTCATCATTCCTGATTCCTGATTAATCACTCCTGATTCCTGATTCCTGATTCATCATTCCTGATTCCTGATTCATCATTCATCATTCCTGATTCATCATTCATCATTCCTGATTCATCATTCGTCATTCCTGATTCCTGATTCATCATTCCTGATTCCTGATTCATCATTCATCATTCCTGATTCATCATTCATCATTCCTGATTCATCATTCGTCATTCCTGATTCATCATTCCTGATTCCTGATTCATTATTCCTGATTCATCATTCCTGATTCCTGATTCATCATTCCTGATTCCTGATTGATCATTCATCATTCCTGATTCCTGATTCCTGATTCATCATTGCTGATTCCTGATTCATCATTCATCATTCATCATTCCTGATTGATCATTCCTTATTCCCGATTCATCATTCCTGATTCCTGATTTATCATTCCTGATTGATCATTCCTGATTCCTGATTCATCATTCCTGATTCCTGATTCATCATTCCTGATTCATGATTCACCATTCCTGATTCCTGATTCATCATTCCTCTTTCCTGATTCATCATTCCTGATTCCTGATACATCATTCATCATTCCTGATTCATCATTCCTGATTCCTGATTCATCATTCCTGATTCCAGATTCATCAGTCCTGATTCATGATTCACCAATCCTGATTCCTGATTCATCATTCCTCTTTCCTGATTCATCATTCCTGATTCCTGATACATCATTCATCATTCCTGATTCATCATTCATCATTCCTGATTCATCATTCCTGATTCCTGATTTATCATTCCTGATTCATCATTCCTGATTCCTGATTCATCATTCCTGATTCCTGATTCATCATTCCTGATTCCTGATTCATCATTACTCATTCCTGATTCATCATTCCTGATTCCTGATTGATCATTCCTGATTCCTGATTGATCATTCCTGATTCCTGATTCATCATTCCTGATTCCTGATTCATCATTCCTGATTCCTGATTCCTGATTCATCATTCCTGATTCATCATTCCTGATTCATCATTCCTCATTCCTGATTCATCATTCTTCATTCCTGATTAATCATTCCTCATTCCTGATTCATCATTCCTGATTCATGATTCACCATTCCTGATTCCTGATACATCATTCATCATTCCTGATTCATCATTCCTGATTCCTGATTCATCAATCCTGATTCATCATTCCTGATTCCTGATTCATCATTCCTGATTCCTGCTTCATCATTCCTCATTCCTGATTCATCATTCCTCATTCCTGATTCATCATTCCTGATTAATCATTCCTCATTCCTGATTCATCATTCCTGATTCATGATTCACCATTCCTGATTCCTGATACATCATTCATCATTCCTGATTCATCATTCCTGATTCATCATTCCTGATTCCTGATTCATCAATCCTCATTCCTGATTCATCATTCCTGATTGCTGATTGAACGTTCCTCATTCCTGATTGATCATTCCTCATTCCTGATTCATCATTCCTGATTCCTGATTCGTCATTCCTGATTCCTGTTTAATCACTCCTGATTCCTGATTCCTGATTCATCATTCCTGATTCATCATTCCTGATTCATCATTCCTGATTCATCATTCATCATTCCTGATTCATCATTCCTGATTCCTGATTCATCATTCCTGATTCCTGATTCATTATTCCTGATTCATCATTCCTGATTCCTGATTGATCATTCCTGATTCCTGATTGATCATTCATCATTCCTGATTCATCATTCTTGATTCCTGATTCATCATTCCTGATTCCTGATTAATCACTCCTGATTCCTGATTCCTGATTCCTGATTCCTGATTCATCATTCCTGATTCATCATTCCTGATTCATCATTCCTCATTCCTGATTCATCATTCTTCATTCCTGATTAATCATTCCTGATTCCAGATTCATCAGTCCTGATTCATGATTCACCAATCCTGATTCATCATTCATCATTCCTGATTCCTGATTCATCATTGCTGATTCCTGATTCATCATTCATCATTCATCATTCCTGATTGATCATTCCTTATTCCCGATTCATCATTCCTGATTCCTGATTTATCATTCCTGATTGATCATTCCTGATTCCTGATTCATCATTCCTGATTCCTGATTCATCATTCCTGATTCATGATTCACCATTCCTGATTCCTGATTCATCATTCCTCTTTCCTGATTCATCATTCCTGATTCCTGATACATCATTCATCATTCCTGATTCATCATTCCTGATTCCTGATTCATCATTCCTGATTCCAGATTCATCAGTCCTGATTCATGATTCACCAATCCTGATTCCTGATTCATCATTCCTCTTTCCTGATTCATCATTCCTGATTCCTGATACATCATTCATCATTCCTGATTCATCCTTCATCATTCCTGATTCATCATTCCTGATTCCTGATTTATCATTCCTGATTCATCATTCCTGATTCCTGATTCATCATTCCTGATTCCTGATTCATCATTCCTGATTCCTGATTCATCATTACTCATTCCTGATTCATCATTCCTGATTCCTGATTGATCATTCCTGATTCCTGATTGATCATTCCTGATTCCTGATTCATCATTCCTGATTCCTGATTCATCATTCCTGATTCCTGATTCCTGATTCATCATTCCTGATTCATCATTCCTGATTCCTGATTAATCACTCCTGATTCCTGATTCCTGATTCATCATTCCTGATTCATCATTCCTGATTCATCATTCCTGATTCATCATTCATCATTCCTGATTCATCATTCCTGATTCCTGATTCATCATTCCTGATTCCTGATTCATTATTCCTCATTCATCATTCCTGATTCCTGATTGATCATTCCTGATTCCTGATTGATCATTCATCATTCCTGATTCATCATTCTTGATTCCTGATTCATCATTCCTGATTCCTGATTAATCACTCCTGATTCCTGATTCCTGATTCCTGATTCCTGATTCATCATTCCTGATTCATCATTCCTGATTCATCATTCATCATTCCTGATTCATCATTCCTGATTCCTGATTCATCATTCATCATTCCTGATTCCTGATTCATCAATCCTCATTCCTGATTCATCATTCCTGATTCCTGATTCCTGATTCATCATTCCTGATTCCTGATTCATCATTCATCATTCCTGATTCATCATTCATCATTCCTGATTCATCATTCGTCATTCCTGATTCATCATTCCTGAATCCTGATTCATTATTCCTGATTCATCATTCCTGATTCCTGATTCCTGATTCCTGATTCCTGATTCATCATTCCTGATTCATCATTCCTGATTCATCATTCCTCATTCCTGATTCATCATTCTTCATTCCTGATTAATCATTCCTCATTCCTGATTCATCATTCCTGATTCCTGATTCATCATTCCTGATTCCTGATTCATCATTCATCATTCCTGATTCCTGATTCATCATTGCTGATTCCTGATTCATCATTCATCATTCCTGATTGATCATTCCTTATTCCCGATTCATCATTCCTGATTCCTGATTGATCATTCCTTATTCCTGATTGATCATTCCTGATTCCTGATTCATCATTCATCATTCCTGATTCATCATTCTTGATTCCTGATTCATCATTCCTGATTCCTGATTCATCATTCCTCATTCCGGATTCATCATTTCTCATTCCTGATTCATCATTCCTGATTCCTGAATCATCATTCCTGATTCCTGATTGATCATTCCTCATTCCTGATTCATCATTCCTGATTCCTGATTCCTGATTCCTGATTCCTGATTCCTGATTCCTGATTCATCATTCCTGATTCATCATTCCTGATTCATCATTCCTCATTCCTGATTCATCATTCTTCATTCCTGATTAATCATTCCTCATTCCTGATTCATAATTCCTGATTCCTGATTCATCATTCCTGATTCCTGATTCATCATTCATCATTCCTGATTCCTGATTCATCATTGCTGATTCCTGATTCATCATTCATCATTCCTGATTGATCATTCCTTATTCCCGATTCATCATTCCTGATTCCTGATTCATCATTCCTGATTCATGATTCACCATTCCTGATTCCTGATTCATCATTCCTCTTTCCTGATTCATCATTGCTGATTCCTGATACATCATTCATCATTCCTGATTCATCATTCCTGATTCCTGATTCATCATTCCTGATTCCAGATTCATCAGGCCTGATTCATGATTCACAAATCCTGATTCCTGATTCATCATTCCTCTTTCCTGATTCATCATTCCTGATTCCTGATACATCATTCATCATTCCTGATTCATCATTCATCATTCCTGATTCATCATTCCTGATTCCTGATTTATCATTCCTGATTCATCATTCCTGATTCCTGATTCATCATTCCTGATTCCTGATTCATCATTCCTGATTCCTGATTCATCATTACTCATTCCTAATTCATCAATCCTCATTCCTGATTCATCATTCCTGATTCCTGATTCCTGATTCATCATTCCTGATTCCTGATTCATCATTCATCATTCCTGATTCATCATTCATCATTCCTGATTCATCATTCGTCATTCCTGATTCATCATTCCTGAATCCTGATTCATTATTCCTGATTTCATCATTCCTGATTCCTGATTCATCATTCCTGATTCCTGATTCATCATTCATCATTCCTGATTGATCATTCCTTATTCCTGTTTGATCATTCCTGATTCCTGATTCATCATTCATCATTCCTGATTCCTGATTCCTGATTCCTGATTCATCATTCCTGATTCCTGATTCATTATTCCTGATTCATCATTCCTGATTCATCATTCCTGATTCCTGATTCATCATTCCTGATTCCTGATTCATTATTCCTGATTCATCATTCCTGATTCCTGATTCATCATTCCTGATTCCTGATTCATCATTCATCATTCCTGATTCATCATTCTTGATTCCTGATTCATCATTCCTGATTCCTGATTCATCATTCCTGATTCCTGATTCATCATTCCTGATTCCTGATTCATCATTCCTGATTCCTGATTCATCATTCATCATTCCTGAATGATCATTCCTTATTCCCGATTCATCATTCCTGATTCCTGATTCATCATTCCTGATTCCTGATTCATCATTCCTGATTCCTGATTCACCATTCCTGATTCCTGATTCATCATTCCTCTTTCCTGATTCATCATTCCTGATTCCTGATTCCTGATTCCTGATTCCTGATTCATCATTGCTGATTCCTGATTGATCATTCCTGATTCCTGATTCATCATTCATCATTCGTGATTCATCATTCCTGATTCCTGATTCATCATTCCTGATTCCTGATTGATCATTCATCATTCCTGATTGATCATTCCTTATTCCTGATTGATCATTCCTGATTCCTGATTCATCATTCATCATTCCTGATTCATCATTCTTGATTCCTGATTAATCATTCCTGATTCCTGATTCATCATTCCTCATTCCGGATTCATCATTTCTCATTCCTGATTCATCATTCCTGATTCCTGATTCATCATTCCTGATTCCTGATTGATCATTCCTCATTCCTGATTGATCATTCCTGATTCCTGATTCCTGATTCCTGATTCCTGATTCATCATTCCTGATTCATCATTCCTGATTCATAATTCCTCATTCCTGATTCATCATTCTTCATTCCTGATTAATCATTCCTCATTCCTGATTCATCATTCCTGATTCCTGATTCATCATTCCTGATTCCTGATTCATCATTCATCATTCCTGATTCCTGATTCATCATTGCTGATTCCTGATTCATCATTCATCATTCCTGATTGATCATTCCTTATTCCCGATTCATCATTCCTGATTCCTGATTCATCATTCCTGATTCATGATTCACCATTCCTGATTCCTGATTCATCATTCCTCTTTCCTGATTCATCATTCCTGATTCCTGATACATCATTCATCATTCCTGATTCATCATTCCTGATTCCTGATTCATCATTCCTGATTCCTGATTCATCAGTCCTGATTCATGATTCACCAATCCTGATTCCTGATTCATCATTCCTCTTTCCTGATTCATCAGGAATGATTCCTGATACATCATTCATCATTCCTGATTCATCATTCCTGATTCCTGATTCATCATTCCTGATTCCTGATTCATCAGTCCTGATTCATGATTCACCAATCCTGATTCCTGATTCATTATTCCTCTTTCCTGATTCATCATTCCTGATTCCTGATACATCATTCATCATTCCTGATTCATCATTCATCATTCCTGATTCATCATTCCTGATTCCTGATTTATCATTCCTGATTCATCATTCCTGATTCCTGATTCATCATTCCTGATTCCTGATTCATCATTCCTGATTCCGGATTCATCATTCCTCATTCCTGATTCATCATTCCTGATTCCTGATTCATCATTGCTGATTCCTGATTGATCATTCCTCATTCCTGATTCATCATTCCTCATTCCTGATTCATCATTCCTGATTCCTGATTCCTGATTCATCATTCCTGATTAATCATTCCTGATTCATCATTCCTCATTCCTGATTCATCATTCTTCATTCCTGATTCATCATTCCTGATTCATGATTCACCATTCCTGATTCCTGATACATCATTCATCATTCCTGATTCATCATTCCTGATTCCTGATTCATCATTCCTGATTCCTGATTCATTATTCCTGATTCATCATTCCTGATTCCTGATTCATCATTCCTGATTCCTGATTGATCATTCATCATTCCTGATTCATCATTCTTGATTCCTGATTCATCATTCCTGATTCCTGATTAATCACTCCTGATTCCTGATTCCTGATTCATCATTCCTGATTCCTGATTCATCATTCATCATTCCTGATTCATCATTCATCATTCCTGATTCATCATTCGTCATTCCTGATTCCTGATTCATCATTCCTGATTCCTGATTCATCATTCATCATTCCTGATTCATCATTCATCATTCCTGATTCATCATTCGTCATTCCTGATTCATCATTGCTGATTCCTGATTCATTATTCCTGATTCATCATTCCTGATTCCTGATTCATCATTCCTGATTCCTGATTGATCATTCATCATTCCTGATTGATCATTCCTTATTCCTGATTGATCATTCCTGATTCCTGATTCATCATTCATCATTCCTGATTCATCATTCTTGATTCCTGATTCATCATTCCTGATTCCTGATTCATCATTCCTGATTCCTGATTCATCATTCATCATTCATCATTCCTGATTCCTGATTCATCATTGCTGATTCCTGATTCATCATTCCTGATTCCTGATTGATCATTCCTCATTCCTGATTCATCATTCCTGATTCCTGATTCCTGATTCCTGATTCCTGATTCATCATTCCTCATTCCTGATTCATCATTCCTGATTCCTGATTCCTGATTCCTGATTCCTGATTCATCATTCCTGATTCATCATTCCTGATTCATCATTCCTCATTCCTGATTCATCATTCTTCATTCCTGATTAATCATTCCTGATTCCAGATTCATCAGTCCTGATTCATGATTCACCAATCCTGATTCATCATTCATCATTCCTGATTCCTGATTCATCATTGCTGATTCCTGATTCATCATTCATCATTCATCATTCCTGATTGATCATTCCTTATTCCCGATTCATCATTCCTGATTCCTGATTTATCATTCCTGATTGATCATTCCTGATTCCTGATTCATCATTCCTGATTCCTGATTCATCATTCCTGATTCATGATTCACCATTCCTGATTCCTGATTCATCATTCCTCTTTCCTGATTCATCATTCCTGATTCCTGATACATCATTCATCATTCCTGATTCATCATTCCTGATTCCTGATTCATCATTCCTGATTCCAGATTCATCAGTCCTGATTCATGATTCACCAATCCTGATTCCTGATTCATCATTTCTCTTTCCTGATTCATCATTCCTGATTCCTGATACATCATTCATCATTCCTGATTCATCATTCATCATTCCTGATTCATCATTCCTGATTCCTGATTTATCATTCCTGATTCATCATTCCTGATTCCTGATTCATCATTCCTGATTCCTGATTCATCATTCCTGATTCCTGATTCATCATTACTCATTCCTGATTCATCATTCCTGATTCCTGATTCATCATTCCTGATTCCTGATTGATCATTCCTGATTCCTGACTCATCATTCCTGATTCCTGATTCATCATTCCTGATTCCTGATTCCTGATTCATCATTCCTGATTCGTCATTCCTGATTCATCATTCCTCATTCCTGATTCATCATTCTTCATTCCTGATTAATCATTCCTCATTCCTGATTCATCATTCCTGATTCATGATTCACCATTCCTGATTCCTGATACATCATTCATCATTCCTGATTCATCATTCCTGATTCCTGATTCATCAATCCTGATTCATCATTCCTGATTCCTGATTCATCATTCCTGATTCCTGATTCATCATTCATCATTCCTGATTCATCATTCATCATTCCTGATTCATCATTCGTCATTCCTGATTCATCATTCCTGAATCCTGATTCATTATTCCTGATTCATCATTCCTGATTCCTGATTCATCATTCCTGATTCCTGATTCATCATTCATCATTCCTGATTGATCATTCCTTATTCCTGATTGATCATTCCTGATTCCGGATTCATCATTCCTCATTCCTGATTCATCATTCCTGATTCCTGATTCATCATTGCTGATTCCTGATTGATCATTCCTCATTCCTGATTCATCATTCCTGATTCCTGATTCATCATTCCTGATTCCTGATTCCTGATTCATCATTCCTGATTAATCATTCCTGATTCATCATTCCTCATTCCTGATTCATCATTCTTCATTCCTGATTAATCATTCCTCATTCCTGATTCATCATTCCTGATTCATGATTCACCATTCCTGATTCCTGATACATCATTCATCATTCCTGATTCATCATTCCTGATTCCTGATTCATCATTCCTGATTCATCATTCCTGATTCCTGATTCATCATTCCTGATTCCTGATTCATCAATCCTCATTCCTGATTCATCATTCCTGATTCCTGATTGAACGTTCCTCATTCCTGATTGATCATTCCTCATTCCTGATTCATCATTCCTGATTCCTGATTCGTCATTCCTGATTCCTGATTCATCATTCCTGATTCCTGATTCATTATTCCTGATTCATCATTCCTGATTCATCATTCCTGATTCCTGATTCATCATTCCTGATTCCTGATTCATTATTCCTGATTCATCATTCCTGATTCCTGATTCATCATTCCTGATTCCTGATTCATCATTCATCATTCCTGATTCATCATTCTTGATTCCTGATTCATCATTCCTGATTCCTGATTCATCATTCCTGATTCCTGATTCATCATTCCTGATTCCTGATTCATCATTCCTGATTCCTGATTCATCATTCATCATTCCTGAATGATCATTCCTTATTCCCGATTCATCATTCCTGATTCCTGATTCATCATTCCTGATTCCTGATTCATCATTCCTGATTCCTGATTCACCATTCCTGATTCCTGATTCATCATTCCTCTTTCCTGATTCATCATTCCTGATTCCTGATTCCTGATTCCTGATTCCTGATTCATCATTCCTGATTCCTGATACATCATTCATCATTCCTGATTCATCATTCATCATTCCTGATTCATCATTCCTGATTCCTGATTTATCATTCCTGATTCATCATTCCTGATTCCTGATTCATCATTCCTGATTCCTGATTCATCATTCCTGATTCCTGATTCATCATTACTCATTCCTGATTCATCATTCCTGATTCCTGATTCATCATTCCTGATTCCTGATTGATCATTCCTGATTCCTGATTCATCATTCCTGATTCCTGATTCATCATTCCTGATTCCTGATTCCTGATTCATCATTCCTGATTCATCATTCCTGATTCATCATTCCTCATTCCTGATTCATCATTCTTCATTCCTGATTAATCATTCCTCATTCCTGATTCATCATTCCTGATTGATGATTCACCATTCCTGATTCCTGATACATCATTCATCATTCCTGATTCATCATTCCTGATTCCTGATTCATCAATCCTGATTCATCATTCCTGATTCCTGATTCATCATTCCTGATTCCTGCTTCATCATTCCTCATTCCTGATTCATCATTCCTCATTCCTGATTCATCAATCCTCATTCCTGATTCATCATTCCTGATTCCTGATTCCTGATTCATCATTCCTGATTCCTGATTCATCATTCATCATTCCTGATTCATCATTCATCATTCCTGATTCATCATTCGTCATTCCTGATTCATCATTCCTGAATCCTGATTCATTATTCCTGATTCATCATTCCTGATTCCTGATTCATCATTCCTGATTCCTGATTCATCATTCATCATTCCTGATTGATCATTCCTTATTCCTGATTGATCATTCCTGATTCCTGATTCATCATTCATCATTCCTGATTCATCATTCTTGATTCCTGATTCATCATTCCTGATTCCTGATTCATCATTCCTGATTCCTGATTCATCATTCATCATTCCTGATTCCTGATTCATCATTGCTGATTCCTGATTCATCATTCATCATTCCTGATTCATCATTCCTCATTCCTGATTCATCATTCTTCATTCCTGATTAATCATTCATCATTCCTGATTCATCATTCCTGATTCCTGATTCATCATTCCTGATTCATCATTCCTGATTCCTGATTCATCATTCCTGATTCCTGATTCATCAATCCTCATTCCTGATTCATCATTCCTGATTCCTGATTGAACGTTCCTCATTCCTGATTGATCATTCCTCATTCCTGATTGATCATTCCTGATTCCTGATTCATCATTCCTGATTCCTGATTAATCACTCCTGATTCCTGATTCCTGATTCATCATTCCTGATTCATCATTCCTGATTCATCATTCCTGATTCATCATTCATCATTCCTGATTCATCATTCCTGATTCCTGATTCATCATTCCTGATTCCTGATTCATTATTCCTGATTCATCATTCCTGATTCCTGATTGATCATTCCTGATTCCTGATTGATCATTCATCATTCCTGATTCATCATTCTTGATTCCTGATTCATCATTCCTGATTCCTGATTAATCACTCCTGATTCCTGATTCCTGATTCCTGATTCCTGATTCATCATTCCTGATTCATCATTCCTGATTCATCATTCATCATTCCTGATTCATCATTCCTGATTCCTGATTCATCATTCCTGATTCCTGATTCATTATTCCTGATTCATCATTCCTGATTCCTGATTCATCATTCCTGATTCCTGATTCATCATTCATCATTCCTGATTCATCATTCTTGATTCCTGATTCATCATTCCTGATTCCTGATTCATCATTTCTGATTCCTGATTCATCATTCCTGATTCCTGATTCATCATTGCTGATTCCTGATTGATCATTCATCATTCCTGAATGATCATTCCTTATTCCCGATTCATCATTCCTGATTCCTGATTCATCATTCCTGATTCCTGATTCATCATTCCTGATTCCTGATTCACCATTCCTGATTCCTGATTCATCATTCCTCTCTCCTGACTCATCATTCCTGATTCCTGATTCCTGATTCCTGATTCCTGATTCATCATTGCTGATTCCTGATTCATCATTGCTGATTCCTGATTGATCATTCCTGATTCCTGATTCATCATTCATCATTCGTGATTCATCATTCCTGATTCCTGATTCATCATTCCTGATTCATCATTCCTGATTCCTGATTCATCATTCATCATTCCTGATTCATCATTCGTCATTCCTGATTCATCATTCCTGATTCCTGATTCATTATTCCTGATTCATTATTCCTGATTCCTGATTCATCATTCCTGATTCCTGATTCATCATTCCTGATTCCTGATTGATCATTCATCATTCCTGATTGATCATTCCTTATTCCTGATTGATCATTCCTGATTCCTGATTCATCATTCATCATTCCTGATTCATCATTCTTGATTCCTGATTCATCATTCCTGATTCCTGATTCATCATTCCTGATTCCTGATTCATCATTCATCATTCATCATTCCTGATTCCTGATTCATCAATCCTCATTGCTGATTCATCATTCCTCATTCCGGATTCATCATTTCTCATTCCTGATTCATTATTCCTGATTCCTGATTCATCATTCCTGATTCCTGATTGATCATTCATCATTCCTGATTGATCATTCCTTATTCCTGATTGATCATTCCTGATTCCTGATTCATCATTCATCATTCCTGATTCATCATTCTTGATTCCTGATTCATCATTCCTGATTCCTGATTCATCATTCCTGATTCCTGATTCATCATTCATCATTCATCATTCCTGATTCCTGATTCATCAATCCTCATTCCTGATTCATCATTCCTGATTCCTGATTGAACGTTCCTCATTCCTGATTGATCATTCCTCATTCCTGATTCATCATTCCTGATTCCTGATTCATCATTCCTGATTCCTGATTAATCATTCCTGATTCATCATTCCTGATTCATCATTCCTGATTCATCATTCATCATTCCTGATTCATCATTCCTGATTCCTGATTCATCATTCCTGATTCCTGATTCATTATTCCTGATTCATCATTCCTGATTTCTGATTGATCATTCCTGATTCCTGATTGATCATTCATCATTCCTGATTCATCATTCTTGATTCCTGATTCATCATTCCTGATTCCTGATTAATCACTCCTGATTCCTGATTCCTGATTCCTGATTCCTGATTCATCATTCCTGATTCATCATTCCTGATTCATCATTCATCATTCCTGATACATCATTCCTGATTCCTGATTCATCATTCCTGATTCCTGATTCATTATTCCTGATTCATCATTCCTGATTCCTGATTCATCATTCCTGATTCCTGATTCATCATTCATCATTCCTGGTTCATCATTCTTGATTCCTGATTCATCATTCCTGATTCCTGATTCATCATTCCTTATTCCTGATTCATCATTCCTGATTCCTGATTCATCATTCCTGATTCCTGATTCATCATTCATCATTCCTGATTCCTGATTCATCATTGCTGATTCCTGATTAATCACTCCTGATTCCTGATTCCTGATTCATCATTCCTGATTCATCATTCCTGATTCATCATTCCTGATTCATCATTCATCATTCCTGATTCATCATTCCTGATTCCTGATTCATCATTCCTGATTCCTGATTCATTATTCCTGATTCATCATTCCTGATTCCTGATTGATCATTCCTGATTCCTGATTGATCATTCATCATTCCTGATTCATCATTCTTGATTCCTGATTCATCATTCCTGATTCCTGATTAATCACTCCTGATTCCTGATTCCTGATTCCTGATTCCTGATTCATCATTCCTGATTCATCATTCCTGATTCATCATTCATCATTCCTGATTCATCATTCCTGATTCCTGATTCATCATTCCTGATTCCTGATTCATTATTCCTGATTCATCATTCCTGATTCCTGATTCATCATTCCTGATTCCTGATTCATCATTCATCATTCCTGATTCATCATTCTTGATTCCTGATTCATCATTCCTGATTCCTGATTCATCATTTCTGATTCCTGATTCATCATTCCTGATTCCTGATTCATCATTGCTGATTCCTGATTGATCATTCATCATTCCTGAATGATCATTCCTTATTCCCGATTCATCATTCCTGATTCCTGATTCATCATTCCTGATTCCTGATTCATCATTCCTGATTCATCATTCCTGATTCATCATTCCTCATTCCTGATTCATCATTCTTCATTCCTGATTAATCATTCCTCATTCCTGATTCATCATTCCTCATTCCTGATTCATCATTTCTCATTCCTGATTCCTGATTCATCATTCATCATTCCTGATTCCTGATTCATCATTGCTGATTCCTGATTCATCATTGCTGATTCCTGATTGATCATTCCTGATTCCTGATTCATCATTCATCATTCGTGATTCATCATTCCTGATTCCTGATTCATCATTCCTGATTCATCATTCCTGATTCCTGATTCATCATTCATCATTCCTGATTCATCATTCGTCATTCCTGATTCATCATTCCTGATTCCTGATTCATTATTCCTGATTCATTATTCCTGATTCCTGATTCATCATTCCTGATTCCTGATTGATCATTCATCATTCCTGATTGATCATTCCTTATTCCTGATTGATCATTCCTGATTCCTGATTCATCATTCATCATTCCTGATTCATCATTCTTGATTCCTGATTCATCATTCCTGATTCCTGATTCATCATTCCTGATTCCTGATTCATCATTCATCATTCATCATTCCTGATTCCTGATTCATCAATCCTCATTCCTGATTCATCATTCCTCTTTCCTGACTCATCATTCCTGATTCATGATTCCTGATTCCTGATTCCTGATTCATCATTGCTGATTCCTGATTGATCATTGCTGATTCCTGATTGATCATTCCTGATTCCTGATTCATCATTCATCATTCGTGATTCATCATTCCTGATTGCTGATTCATCATTCCTGATTCATCATTCCTGATTCCTGATTCATCATTCATCATTCCTGATTCATCATTCGTCATTCCTGATTCATCATTCCTGATTCCTGATTCATTATTCCTGATTCATTATTCCTGATTCCTGATTCATCATTCCTGATTCCTGATTGATCATTCATCATTCCTGATTGATCATTCCTTATTCCTGATTGATCATTCCTGATTCCTGATTCATCATTCATCATTCCTGATTCATCATTCTTGATTCCTGATTCATCATTCCTGATTCCTGATTCATCATTCCTGATTCCTGATTCATCATTCATCATTCATCATTCCTGATTCCTGATTCATCAATCCTCATTCCTGATTCATCATTCCTGATTCCTGATTGAACGTTCCTCATTCCTGATTGATCATTCCTCATTCCTGATTCATCATTCCTGATTCCTGATTCATCATTCCTGATTCCTGATTAATCACTCCTGATTCCTGATTCCTGATTCATCATTCCTGATTCATCATTCCTGATTCATCATTCCTGATTCATCATTCCTGATTCATCATTCCTGATTCATCATTCATCATTCCTGATTCATCATTCCTGATTCCTGATTCATCATTCCTGATTCCTGATTCATTATTCCTGATTCATCATTCCTGATTCCTGATTGATCATTCCTGATTCCTGATTGATCATTCATCATTCCTGATTCATCATTCTTGATTCCTGATTCATCATTCCTGATTCCTGATTAATCACTCCTGATTCCTGATTCCTGATTCATCATTCCTGATTCCTGATTCATCATTCATCATTCCTGATTCATCATTCATCATTCCTGATTCATCATTCGTCATTCCTGATTCCTGATTCATCATTCCTGATTCCTGATTCATCATTCATCATTCCTGATTCATCATTCATCATTCCTGATTCATCATTCGTCATTCCTGATTCATCATTCCTGATTCCTGATTCATTATTCCTGATTCATCATTCCTGATTCCTGATTCATCATTCCTGATTCCTGATTGATCATTCATCATTCCTGATTCCTGATTCCTGATTCATCATTGCTGATTCCTGATTCATCATTCATCATTCATCATTCCTGATTGATCATTCCTTATTCCCGATTCATCATTCCTGATTCCTGATTTATCATTCCTGATTGATCATTCCTGATTCCTGATTCATCATTCCTGATTCCTGATTCATCATTCCTGATTCATGATTCACCATTCCTGATTCCTGATTCATCATTCCTCTTTCCTGATTCATCATTCCTGATTCCTGATACATCATTCATCATTCCTGATTCATCATTCCTGATTCCTGATTCATCATTCCTGATTCCAGATTCATCAGTCCTGATTCATGATTCACAAATCCTGATTCCTGATTCATCATTCCTCTTTCCTGATTCATCATTCCTGATTCCTGATACATCATTCATCATTCCTGATTCATCATTCATCATTCCTGATTCATCATTCCTGATTCCTGATTTATCATTCCTGATTCATCATTCCTGATTCCTGATTCATCATTCCTGATTCCTGATTCATCATTCCTGATTCCTGATTCATCATTACTCATTCCTGATTCATCATTCCTGATTCCTGATTCATCATTCCTGATTCCTGATTGATCATTCCTGATTCCTGATTCATCATTCCTGATTCCTGATTCATCATTCCTGATTCCTGATTCCTGATTCATCATTCCTGATTCATCATTCCTGATTCATCATTCCTCATTCCTGATTCATCATTCTTCATTCCTGATTAATCATTCCTCATTCCTGATTCATCATTCCTGATTCATGATTCACCATTCCTGATTCCTGATACATCATTCATCATTCCTGATTCATCATTCCTGATTCCTGATTCATCAATCCTGATTCATCATTCCTGATTCCTGATTCATCATTCCTGATTCCTGCTTCATCATTCCTCATTCCTGATTCATCATTCCTCATTCCTGATTCATCAATCCTCATTCCTGATTCATCATTCCTGATTCCTGATTCCTGATTCATCATTCCTGATTCCTGATTCATCATTCATCATTCCTGATTCATCATTCATCATTCCTGATTCATCATTCGTCATTCCTGATTCATCATTCCTGAATCCTGATTCATTATTCCTGATTCATCATTCCTGATTCCTGATTCATCATTCCTGATTCCTGATTCATCATTCATCATTCCTGATTGATCATTCCTTATTCCTGATTGATCTTTCCTGATTCCTGATTCATCATTCATCATTCCTGATTCATCATTCTTGATTCCTGATTCATCATTCCTGATTCCTGATTCATCATTCCTGATTCCTGATTCATCATTCATCATTCCTGATTCCTGATTCATCATTGCTGATTCCTGATTAATCACTCCTGATTCCTGATTCCTGATTCATCATTCCTGATTCATCATTCCTGATTCATCATTCCTGATTCATCATTCATCATTCCTGATTCATCATTCCTGATTCCTGATTCATCATTCCTGATTCCTGATTCATTATTCCTGATTCATCATTCCTGATTCCTGATTGATCATTCCTGATTCCTGATTGATCATTCATCATTCCTGATTCATCATTCTTGATTCCTGATTCATCATTCCTGATTCCTGATTAATCACTCCTGATTCCTGATTCCTGATTCCTGATTCCTGATTCATCATTCCTGATTCATCATTCCTGATTCATCATTCATCATTCCTGATTCATCATTCCTGATTCCTGATTCATCATTCCTGATTCCTGATTCATTATTCCTGATTCATCATTCCTGATTCCTGATTCATCATTCCTGATTCCTGATTCATCATTCATCATTCCTGATTCATCATTCTTGATTCCTGATTCATCATTCCTGATTCCTGATTCATCATTTCTGATTCCTGATTCATCATTCCTGATTCCTGATTCATCATTGCTGATTCCTGATTGATCATTCATCATTCCTGAATGATCATTCCTTATTCCCGATTCATCATTCCTGATTCCTGATTCATCATTCCTGATTCCTGATTCATCATTCCTGATTCATCATTCCTGATTCATCATTCCTCATTCCTGATTCATCATTCTTCATTCCTGATTAATCATTCCTCATTCCTGATTCATCATTCCTCATTCCTGATTCATCATTTCTCATTCCTGATTCCTGATTCATCATTCATCATTCCTGATTCCTGATTCATCATTGCTGATTCCTGATTCATCATTGCTGATTCCTGATTGATCATTCCTGATTCCTGATTCATCATTCATCATTCGTGATTCATCATTCCTGATTCCTGATTCATCATTCCTGATTCATCATTCCTGATTCCTGATTCATCATTCATCATTCCTGATTCATCATTCGTCATTCCTGATTCATCATTCCTGATTCCTGATTCATTATTCCTGATTCATTATTCCTGATTCCTGATTCATCATTCCTGATTCCTGATTGATCATTCATCATTCCTGATTGATCATTCCTTATTCCTGATTGATCATTCCTGATTCCTGATTCATCATTCATCATTCCTGATTCATCATTCTTGATTCCTGATTCATCATTCCTGATTCCTGATTCATCATTCCTGATTCCCTGATTCATCATTCATCATTCATCATTCCTGATTCCTGATTCATCAATCCTCATTCCTGATTCATCATTCCTCTTTCCTGACTCATCATTCCTGATTCATGATTCCTGATTCCTGATTCCTGATTCATCATTGCTGATTCCTGATTGATCATTGCTGATTCCTGATTCCTGATTCATCATTCATCATTCGTGATTCATCATTCCTGATTGCTGATTCATCATTCCTGATTCATCATTCCTGATTCCTGATTCATCATTCATCATTCCTGATTCATCATTCGTCATTCCTGATTCATCATTCCTGATTCCTGATTCATTATTCCTGATTCATTATTCCTGATTCCTGATTCATCATTCCTGATTCCTGATTGATCATTCATCATTCCTGATTGATCATTCCTTATTCCTGATTGATCATTCCTGATTCCTGATTCATCATTCATCATTCCTGATTCATCATTCTTGATTCCTGATTCATCATTCCTGATTCCTGATTCATCATTCCTGATTCCTGATTCATCATTCATCATTCATCATTCCTGATTCCTGATTCATCAATCCTCATTCCTGATTCATCATTCCTGATTCCTGATTGAACGTTCCTCATTCCTGATTGATCATTCCTCATTCCTGATTCATCATTCCTGATTCCTGATTCATCATTCCTGATTCCTGATTAATCACTCCTGATTCCTGATTCCTGATTCATCATTCCTGATTCATCATTCCTGATTCATCATTCCTGATTCATCATTCCTGATTCCTGATTCATCATTCCTGATTCCTGATTCATCATTCCTCATTCCGGATTCATCATTTCTCATTCCTGATTCATCATTCCTGATTCCTGATTCATCATTCCTGATTCCTGATTGATCATTCCTCATTCCTGATTGATCATTCCTGATTCCTGATTCCTGATTCCTGATTCCTGATTCCTGATTCATCATTCCTGATTCATCATTCCTGATTCATCATTCCTCATTCCTGATTCATCATTCTTCATTCCTGATTAATCATTCCTCATTCCTGATTCATCATTCCTCATTCCTGATTCATCATTTCTCATTCCTGATTCCTGATTCATCATTCATCATTCCTGATTCCTGATTCATCATTGCTGATTCCTGATTGATCATTCCTCATTCCTGATTCATCATTCCTGATTCCTGATTCATCATTCCTGATTCCTGATTCATCATTCATCATTCCTGATTCCTGATTCATCATTGCTGATTCCTGATTCATCATTCATCATTCCTGATTGATCATTCCTTATTCCCGATTCATCATTCCTGATTCCTGATTCATCATTCCTGATTCCTGATTCATCATTCCTGATTCATGATTCACCATTCCTGATTCCTGATTCATCATTCCTCTTTCCTGATTCATCATTCCTGATTCCTGATACATCATTCATCATTCCTGATTCATCATTCCTGATTCCTGATTCATCATTCCTGATTCCAGATTCATCAGTCCTGATTCATGATTCACCAATCCTGATTCCTGATTCATCATTCCTCTTTCCTGATTCATCATTCCTGATTCCTGATACATCATTCATCATTCCTGATTCATCATTCATCATTCCTGATTCATCATTCCTGATTCCTGATTTATCATTCCTGATTCATCATTCCTGATTCCTGATTCATCATTCCTGATTCCTGATTCATCATTCCTGATTCCTGATTCATCATTCATCATTCCTGATTCCTGATTCATCATTCCTGATTCCTGATTCATCATTCCTGATTCCTGATTCATCATTCCTGATTCCTGATTCATCATTCCTGATTCCTGATTCCTGATTCATCATTCCTGATTCATCATTCCTGATTCATCATTCCTCATTCCTGATTCATCATTCTTCATTCCTGATTAATCATTCCTCATTCCTGATTCATCATTCCTGATTCATGATTCACCATTCCTGATTCCTGATACATCATTCATCATTCCTGATTCATCATTCCTGATTCCTGATTCATCAATCCTGATTCATCATTCCTGATTCCTGATTCATCATTCCTCATTCCTGATTCATCATTCCTCATTCCTGATTCATCAATCCTCATTCCTGATTCATCATTCCTGATTCCTGATTCCTGATTCATCATTCCTGATTCCTGATTCATCATTCATCATTCCTGATTCATCATTCATCATTTGTCATTCCTGATTCATCATTCCTGAATCCTGATTCATTATTCCTGATTCATCATTCCTGATTCCTGATTCCTGAATCATCATTCCTGATTCCTGATTCCTGATTCATCATTCCTGATTAATCATTCCTGATTCATCATTCCTCATTCCTGATTCATCATTCTTCATTCCTGATTAATCATTCCTCATTCCTGATTCATCATTCCTGATTCATGATTCACCATTCCTGATTCCTGATACATCATTCATCATTCCTGATTCATCATTCCTGATTCCTGATTCATCATTCCTGATTCATCATTCCTGATTCCTGATTCATCATTCCTGATTCCTGATTCATCAATCCTCATTCCTGATTCATCATTCCTGATTCCTGATTGAACGTTCCTCATTCCTGATTGATCATTCCTCATTCCTGATTCATCATTCCTGATTCCCGATTCGTCATTCCTGATTCCTGATTAATCACTCCTGATTCCTGATTCCTGAGTCATCATTCCTGATTCATCATTCCTGATTCATCATTCCTGATTCATCATTCATCATTCCTGATTCATCATTCCTGATTCCTGATTCATCATTCCTGATTCCTGATTCATTATTCCTGATTCATCATTCCTGATTCCTGATTGATCATTCCTGATTCCTGATTGATCATTCATCATTCCTGATTCATCATTCTTGATTCCTGATTCATCATTCCTGATTCCTGATTAATCACTCCTGATTCCTGATTCCTGATTCATCATTCCTGATTCCTGATTCATCATTCATCATTCCTGATTCATCATTCATCATTCCTGATTCATCATTCGTCATTCCTGATTCATCATTCCTGATTCCTGATTCATTATTCCTGATTCATCATTCCTGATTCCTGATTCATCATTCCTGATTCCTGATTGATCATTCATCATTCCTGATTGATCATTCCTTATTCCTGATTGATCATTCCTGATTCCTGATTCATCATTCATCATTCCTGATTCATCATTCTTGATTCCTGATTCATCATTCCTGATTCCTGATTCATCATTCCTGATTCCTGATTCATCATTCATCATTCATCATTCCTGATTCCTGATTCATCATTGCTGATTCCTGATTCATCATTCCGGATTCCTGATTGATCATTCCTCATTCCTGATTCATCATTCCTGATTCCTGATTCCTGATTCCTGATTCCTGATTCCTGATTCATCATTCCTCATTCCTGATTCATCATTCCTGATTCCTGATTCCTGATTCCTGATTCCTGATTCATCATTCTGATTCATCATTCCTGATTCATCATTCCTGATTCCTGATTCATCATTCCTGATTCCTGATTCATCATTCCTGATTCCTGATTCATCATTCCTGATTCCTGATTCATCATTCCTGATTCCTGATTCATCATTCCTGATTCCTGATTCATCATTCCTGATTCCTGATTGATCATTCCTCATTCCTGATTCATCATTCCTGATTCCTGATTCATCATTCTTCATTCCTGATTAATCATTCCTCATTCCTGATTCATCATCCCTGATTCATGATTGACCATTCCTGATTCCTGAAACATCATTCTTCATTCCTGATTAATCATTCCTCATTCCTGATTCATCATCCCTGATTCATGATTGACCATTCCTGATTCCTGAAACATCATTCATCATTCCTGATTCATCATTCCTGATTCCTGATTCATCATTCCTGATTCATCATTCCTGATTCCTGATTCATCATTCCTGATTCCTGATTCATCATTCCTGATTCCTGATTCATCAATCCTCATTCCTGATTCATCATTCGTGATTCCTGATTGATCATTCCTCATTCCTGATTGATCATTCCTCATTCCTGATTCATCATTCCTGATTCCTGATTCATCATTCCTGATTCCTGATTAATCACTCCTGATTCCTGATTCCTGATTCATCATTCCTGATTCATCATTCCTGATTCATCATTCCTGATTCATGATTCCACCATTCCTGATTCCTGATACATCATTCATCATTCCTGATTCATCATTCCTGATTCCTGATTCATCATTCCTGATTCATCATTCCTCATTCCTGATTCATCATTCCTGATTCCTGATTCATCATTCCTGATTCCTGATTCATCATTCCTGATTCCTGATTCATCATTCCTGATTCCTGATTAATCACTCCTGATTCCTGATTCCTGATTCATCATTCCTGATTCATCATTCCTGATTCATCATTCCTGATTCATCATTCCTGATTCATCATTCATCATTCCTGATTCATCATTCCTGATTCCTGATTCATCATTCCTGATTCCTGATTCATCATTCCTCTTTCCTGATTCATCATTCCTTTTTCCTGATACATCATTCATCATTCCTGATTCCTGATTCATCATTCCTGATTCCTGATTGATCATTCCTGATTCATGATTCACCAATCCTGATTCCTGATTCATCATTCCTCTTTCCTGATTCATCATTCCTGATTCCTGATACATCATTCATCATTCCTGATTCATCATTCATCATTCCTGATTCATCATTATTGATTCCTGATTTATCATTCCTGATTCATCATTCCTGATTCCTGATTCATCATTCCTGATTCCTGATTCATCATTCCTGATTCCTGATTCATCATTCCTCATTCCTGATTCATCATTCCTCATTCCTGATTCATCATTCCTGATTCCTGATTCATCATTCCTGATTCCTGATTGATCATTCCTCATTCCTGATTCATCATTCCTGATTCCTGATTCATCATTATTCATTCCTGATTATCATTCCTCATTCCTGATTCATCATTCCTGATTCATGATTGACCATTCCTGATTCCTGAAACATCATTCATCATTCCTGATTCATCATTCCTGATTCCTGATTCATCATTCCTGATTCATCATTCCTGATTCCTGATTCATCATTCCTGATTCCTGATTCATCATTCCTGATTCCTGATTCATCAATCCTCATTCCTGATTCATCATTCGTGATTCCTGATTGATCATTCCTCATTCCTGATTGATCATTCCTCATTCCTGATTCATCATTCCTGATTCCTGATTCATCATTCCTGATTCCTGATTAATCACTCCTGATTCCTGATTCCTGATTCATCATTCCTGATTCATCATTCCTGATTCATCATTCCTGATTCATGATTCACCATTCCTGATTCCTGATACATCATTCATCATTCCTGATTCATCATTCCTGATTCCTGATTCATCATTCCTGATTCATCATTCCTCATTCCTGATTCATCATTCCTGATTCCTGATTCATCATTCCTGATTCCTGATTCATCAATCCTCATTCCTGATTCATCATTCCTGATTCCTGATTGATCATTCCTCATTCCTGATTGATCATTCCTCATTCCTGATTCATCATTCCTGATTCCTGATTCATCATTCCTGATTCCTGATTAATCACTCCTGATTCATCATTCCTGATTCATCATTCCTGATTCATCATTCCTGATTCATCATTCCTGATTCGTCATTCATCATTCCTGATTCATCATTCCTGATTCCTGATTCATCATTCCTGATTCCTGATTCATTATTCCTGATTCGTCATTCCTGATTACTGATTGATCATTCCTGATTCCTGATTCATCACTCTTCATTCCTGATTCATCATTCTTGATTCCTGATTCATCATTCCTGATTCCTGATTCATCATTCCTGATTCATCATTCATCATTCCTGATTGATCATTCCTTATTCCCGATTCATCATTCCTGATTCCTGATTCATCATTCCTGATTTATCATTCATCATTCCTGATTCCTGATTCATCATTCCTCTTTCCTGATTCTTCATTCCTGATTCATCATTCCTGATTCATCATTCCTGATTCATGATTCACCATTCCTGATTCCTGATACATCATTCATCATTCCTGATTCATCATTCCTGATTCCTGATTCATCATTCCTGATTCCTGATTCCTGATTCATCATTCCTGATCCCTGATTCATCATTCATCATTCCTGATTCCTGATTCATCATTCCTGATTCCTGATTCATCATTCCTCATTCCTGATTCATCATTCCTCATTCCTGATTCATCATTCCTGATTCCTGATTCATCATTCCTGATTCCTGATTGATCATTCCTCATTCCTGATTCATCATTCCTGATTCCTGATTCATCATTCTTCATTCCTGATTAATCATTCCTCATTCCTGATTCATCATTCCTGATTCATGATTGACCATTCCTGATTCCTGAAAACATCATTCATCATTCCTGATTCATCATTCCTGATTCCTGATTCATCATTCCTGATTCATCATTCCTGATTCCTGATTCATCATTCCTGATTCCTGATTCATCATTCCTGATTCATCAATCCTCATTCCTGATTCATCATTCGTGATTCCTGATTGATCATTCCTCATTCCTGATTGATCATTCCTCATTCCTGATTCATCATTCCTGATTCCTGATTCATCATTCCTGATTCCTGATTAATCACTCCTGATTCCTGATTCCTGATTCATCATTCCTGATTCATCATTCCTGATTCATCATTCCTGATTCATGATTCACCATTCCTGATTCCTGATACATCATTCATCATTCCTGATTCATCATTCCTGATTCCTGATTCATCATTCCTGATTCATCATTCCTCATTCCTGATTCATCATTCCTGATTCCTGATTCATCATTCCTGATTCCTGATTCATCATTCCTGATTCCTGATTCATCATTCCTGATTCCTGATTAATCACTCCTGATTCCTGATTCCTGATTCATCATTCCTGATTCATCATTCCTGATTCATCATTCCTGATTCATCATTCATCATTCCTGATTCATCATTCCTGATTCCTGATTCATCATTCCTGATTCCTGATTCATCATTCCTCTTTCCTGATTCATCATTCCTTTTTCCTGATACATCATTCATCATTCCTGATTCCTGATTCATCATTCCTGATTCCTGATTGATCATTCCTGATTCATGATTCACCAATCCTGATTCCTGATTCATCATTCCTCTTTCCTGATTCATCATTCCTGATTCCTGATACATCATTCATCAATCCTGATTCATCATTCATCATTCCTGATTCATCATTATTGATTCCTGATTTATCATTCCTGATTCATCATTCCTGATTCCTGATTCATCATTCCTGATTCCTGATTCATCATTCCTGATTCCTGATTCATCATTCCTCATTCCTGATTCATCATTCCTCATTCCTGATTCATCATTCCTGATTCCTGATTCATCATTCCTGATTCCTGATTGATCATTCCTCATTCCTGATTCATCATTCCTGATTCCTGATTCATCATTCTTCATTCCTGATTATCATTCCTCATTCCTGATTCATCATTCCTGATTCATGATTGACCATTCCTGATTCCTGAAACATCATTCATCATTCCTGATTCATCATTCCTGATTCCTGATTCATCATTCCTGATTCATCATTCCTGATTCCTGATTCATCATTCCTGATTCCTGAATTCATCATTCCTGATTCCTGATTCATCAATCCTCATTCCTGATTCATCATTCGTGATTCCTGATTGATCATTCCTCATTCCTGATTGATCATTCCTCATTCCTGATTCATCATTCCTGATTCCTGATTCATCATTCCTGATTCCTGATTAATCACTCCTGATTCCTGATTCCTGATTCATCATTCCTGATTCATCATTCCTGATTCATCATTCCTGATTCATGATTCACCATTCCTGATTCCTGATACATCATTCATCATTCCTGATTCATCATTCCTGATTCCTGATTCATCATTCCTGATTCATCATTCCTCATTCCTGATTCATCATTCCTGATTCCTGATTCATCATTCCTGATTCCTGATTCATCAATCCTCATTCCTGATTCATCATTCCTGATTCCTGATTGATCATTCCTCATTCCTGATTGATCATTCCTCATTCCTGATTCATCATTCCTGATTCCTGATTCATCATTCCTGATTCCTGATTAATCACTCCTGATTCATCATTCCTGATTCATCATTCCTGATTCATCATTCCTGATTCATCATTCCTGATTCGTCATTCATCATTCCTGATTCATCATTCCTGATTCGTGATTCATCATTCCTGATTCCTGATTCATTATTCCTGATTCGTCATTCCTGATTACTGATTGATCATTCCTGATTCCTGATTCATCACTCTTCATTCCTGATTCATCATTCCTGATTCCTGATTCATCATTCCTGATTCATCATTCCTCATTCCTGATTCATCATTCTTCATTCCTGATTAATCATTCCTCATTCCTGATTCATCATTCCTGATTCATGATTCACCATTCTTGATTCCTGATACATAATTCATCATTCCTGATTCATCATTCCTGATTCCTGATTCATCAGTCCTGATTCATCAGTCCTGATTCATCATTCCTGATTACTGATTCATCATTCCTCATTCCTGATTCATCAATCCTCATTCCTGATTCATCATTCCTGATTCCTGATTGATCATTCCTCATTCCTGATTCATCAATCCTCATTCCTGATTCATCATTCCTGATTCCTGATTCATTATTCTTGATTCATCATTCCTGATTCCTGATTGATCATTCCTGATTCCTGATTCATCATTCATCATTCCTGATTCATCATTCTTGATTCCTGATTCATCATTCCTGATTCCTGATTCATCATTCCTGATTCCTGATTCATCATTCCTGATTCCTGATTCATCATTCCTGATTCCTGATTCATCATTCCTGATTGCTGATTCATCAATCCTCATTCCTGATTGATCATTCGTGATTCCTGATTGATCATTCCTCATTCCTGATTGATCATTCCTCATTCCTGATTCATCATTCCTGATTCCTGATTCATCATTCCTGATTCCTGATTAATCACTCCTGATTCCTGATTCCTGATTCATCATTCCTGATTCATCATTCCTGATTCATCATTCATCATTCCTGATTCATCATTCCTGATTCCTGATTCATCATTCCTGATTCCTGATTCATCATTCCTGATTCCTGATTCATTATTCCTGATTCATCATTCCTGATTCCTGATTGATCATTCCTGATTCCTGATTCATCATTCATCATTCCTGATTCATCATTCTTGATTCCTGATTCATCATTCCTGATTCCTGATTCATCATTCCTGATTCCTGATTCATCATTCATCATTCCTGATTCCTGATTCATCATTCCTGATTCCTGATTCATCATTCATCATTCCTGATTGATCATTCCTTATTCCCGATTCATCATTCCTGATTCCTGATTCATCATTCCTGATTCCTGATTCATCATTCCTGATTCATGATTCACCATTCCTGATTCCTGATTCATCATTCCTCTTTCCTGATTCATCATTCCTGATTCCTGATACATCATTCATCATTCCTGATTCATCATTCCTGATTCCTGATTCATCATTCCTGATTCCTGATTGATCATTCCTGATTCATGATTCACCAATCCTGATTCCTGATTCATCATTCCTCTTTCCTGATTCATCATTCCTGATTCCTGATACATCATTCATCATTCCTGATTCATCATTCATCATTCCTGATTCATCATTCATCATTCCTGATTCATCATTCCTGATTCCTGATTTATCATTCCTGATTCATCATTCCTGATTCCTGATTCATCATTCCTGATTCCTGATTCATCATTCCTCATTCCTGATTCATCATTCCTGATTCCTGATTCATCATTCCTGATTCCAGATTCATCATTCCTGATTCCTGATTGATCATTCCTGATTCCTGTTTCATCATTCCTGATTCCTGATTCATCATTCCTGATTCCTGATTCCTGATTCATCATTCCTGATTCATCATTCCTGATTCATCATTCATCATTCCTGATTCATCATTCCTGATTCCTGATTCATCATTCCTGATTCCTGATTCATCATTGCTGATTCCTGATTCATCATTCCTGATTCATCATTCCTCATTCCTGATTCATCATTCCTGATTCCTGATTCATCATTCCTGATTCCTGATTGATCATTCCTCATTCCTGATTCATCATTCCTGATTCCTGATTCATCATTCTTCATTCCTGATTAATCATTCCTCATTCCTGATTCATCATTCCTGATTCATGATTGACCATTCCTGATTCCTGAAACATCATTCATCATTCCTGATTAATCATTCCTGATTCCTGATTCATCATTCCTGATTCATCATTCCTGATTCCTGATTCATCATTCCTGATTCCTGATTCATCATTCCTGATTCCTGATTCATCAATCCTCATTCCTGATTCATCATTCCTGATTCCTGATTGATCATTCCTCATTCCTGATTGATCATTCCTCATTCCTGATTCATCATTCCTGATTCCTGATTCATCATTCCTGATTCCTGATTAATCACTCCTGATTCATCATTCCTGATTCATCATTCCTGATTCGTCATTCATCATTCCTGATTCATCATTCCTGATTCCTGATTCATCATTCCTGATTCCTGATTCATTATTCCTGATTCGTCATTCCTGATTACTGATTGATCATTCCTGATTCCTGATTCATCACTCTTCATTCCTGATTCATCATTCTTGATTCCTGATTCATCATTCCTGATTCCTGATTCATCATTCCTGATTCCTGATTCATCATTCATCATTCCTGATTGATCATTCCTTATTCCCGATTCATCATTCCTGATTCCTGATTCATCATTCCTGATTTATCATTCATCATTCCTGATTCCTGATTCATCATTCCTCTTTCCTGATTCTTCATTCCTGATTCATCATTCCTGATTCATCATTCATCATTCCTGATTCATCATTCCTGATTCCTGATTCCTGATTCATCATTCCTGATTCCTCATTCCTGATTCATCATTCCTGATCCCTGATTCATCATTCATCATTCCTGATTCCTGATTCATCATTCCTGATTCATCATTCATCATTCCTGATTCCTGATTCATCATTCCTCTTTCCTGATTCATCATTCCTGATTCATCATTCCTGATTCATCATTCATCATTCCTGATTCATCATTCCTGATTCCTGATTCCTGATTCATCATTCCTGATTCCTGATTCCTGATTCATCATTCCTGATCCCTGATTCATCATTCATCATTCCTGATTCCTGATTCATCATTCCTGATTCCTGATTCATCATTCCTGATTCCTGATTCATCATTCCTCATTCCTGATTCATCATTCCTGATTCCTGATTCATCATTCCTGATTCCTGATTGATCATTCCTCATTCCTGATTCATCATTCCTGATTCCTGATTCATCATTCTTCATTCCTGATTAATCATTCCTCATTCCTGATTCATCATTCCTGATTCATGATTGACCATTCCTGATTCCTGAAACATCATTCATCATTCCTGATTCATCATTCCTGATTCCTGATTCATCATTCCTGATTCATCATTCCTGATTCCTGATTCATCATTCCTGATTCCTGATTCATCATTCCTGATTCATCAATCCTCATTCCTGATTCATCATTCGTGATTCCTGATTGATCATTCCTCATTCCTGATTGATCATTCCTCATTCCTGATTCATCATTCCTGATTCCTGATTCATCATTCCTGATTCCTGATTAATCACTCCTGATTCCTGATTCCTGATTCATCATTCCTGATTCATCATTCCTGATTCATCATTCCTGATTCATGATTCACCATTCCTGATTCCTGATACATCATTCATCATTCCTGATTCATCATTCCTGATTCCTGATTCATCATTCCTGATTCATCATTCCTCATTCCTGATTCATCATTCCTGATTCCTGATTCATCATTCCTGATTCCTGATTCATCATTCCTGATTCCTGATTCATCATTCCTGATTCCTGATTAATCACTCCTGATTCCTGATTCCTGATTCATCATTCCTGATTCATCATTCCTGATTCATCATTCCTGATTCATCATTCATCATTCCTGATTCATCATTCCTGATTCCTGATTCATCATTCCTGATTCCTGATTCATCATTCCTCTTTCCTGATTCATCATTCCTTTTTCCTGATACATCATTCATCATTCCTGATTCCTGATTCATCATTCCTGATTCCTGATTGATCATTCCTGATTCATGATTCACCAATCCTGATTCCTGATTCATCATTCCTCTTTCCTGATTCATCATTCCTGATTCCTGATACATCATTCATCAATCCTGATTCATCATTCATCATTCCTGATTCATCATTATTGATTCCTGATTTATCATTCCTGATTCATCATTCCTGATTCCTGATTCATCATTCCTGATTCCTGATTCATCATTCCTGATTCATCATTCCTGATTCCTGATTCATCATTCCTGATTCCTGATTCATCATTACTCATTCCTGATTCATCATTCCTGATTCCTGATTCATCATTCCTGATTCCTGATTGATCATTCCTGATTCCTGATTCATCATTCCTGATTCCTGATTCATCATTCCTGATTCCTGATTCCTGATTCATCATTCCTGATTCATCATTCCTGATTCATCATTCCTCATTCCTGATTCATCATTCTTCATTCCTGATTAATCATTCCTCATTCCTGATTCATCATTCCTGATTCATGATTCACCATTCCTGATTCCTGATACATCATTCATCATTCCTGATTCATCATTCCTGATTCCTGATTCATCAATCCTGATTCATCATTCCTGATTCCTGATTCATCATTCCTGATTCCTGCTTCATCATTCCTCATTCCTGATTCATCATTCCTCATTCCTGATTCATCAATCCTCATTCCTGATTCATCATTCCTGATTCCTGATTCCTGATTCATCATTCCTGATTCCTGATTCATCATTCATCATTCCTGATTCATCATTCATCATTCCTGATTCATCATTCGTCATTCCTGATTCATCATTCCTGAATCCTGATTCATTATTCCTGATTCATCATTCCTGATTCCTGATTCATCATTCCTGATTCCTGATTCATCATTCATCATTCCTGATTGATCATTCCTTATTCCTGATTGATCTTTCCTGATTCCTGATTCATCATTCATCATTCCTGATTCATCATTCTTGATTCCTGATTCATCATTCCTGATTCCTGATTCATCATTCCTGATTCCTGATTCATCATTCATCATTCCTGATTCCTGATTCATCATTGCTGATTCCTGATTAATCACTCCTGATTCCTGATTCCTGATTCATCATTCCTGATTCATCATTCCTGATTCATCATTCCTGATTCATCATTCATCATTCCTGATTCATCATTCCTGATTCCTGATTCATCATTCCTGATTCCTGATTCATTATTCCTGATTCATCATTCCTGATTCCTGATTGATCATTCCTGATTCCTGATTGATCATTCATCATTCCTGATTCATCATTCTTGATTCCTGATTCATCATTCCTGATTCCTGATTAATCACTCCTGATTCCTGATTCCTGATTCCTGATTCCTGATTCATCATTCCTGATTCATCATTCCTGATTCATCATTCATCATTCCTGATTCATCATTCCTGATTCCTGATTCATCATTCCTGATTCCTGATTCATTATTCCTGATTCATCATTCCTGATTCCTGATTCATCATTCCTGATTCCTGATTCATCATTCATCATTCCTGATTCATCATTCTTGATTCCTGATTCATCATTCCTGATTCCTGATTCATCATTTCTGATTCCTGATTCATCATTCCTGATTCCTGATTCATCATTGCTGATTCCTGATTGATCATTCATCATTCCTGAATGATCATTCCTTATTCCCGATTCATCATTCCTGATTCCTGATTCATCATTCCTGATTCCTGATTCATCATTCCTGATTCATCATTCCTGATTCATCATTCCTCATTCCTGATTCATCATTCTTCATTCCTGATTAATCATTCCTCATTCCTGATTCATCATTCCTCATTCCTGATTCATCATTTCTCATTCCTGATTCCTGATTCATCATTCATCATTCCTGATTCCTGATTCATCATTGCTGATTCCTGATTCATCATTGCTGATTCCTGATTGATCATTCCTGATTCCTGATTCATCATTCATCATTCGTGATTCATCATTCCTGATTCCTGATTCATCATTCCTGATTCATCATTCCTGATTCCTGATTCATCATTCATCATTCCTGATTCATCATTCGTCATTCCTGATTCATCATTCCTGATTCCTGATTCATTATTCCTGATTCATTATTCCTGATTCCTGATTCATCATTCCTGATTCCTGATTGATCATTCATCATTCCTGATTGATCATTCCTTATTCCTGATTGATCATTCCTGATTCCTGATTCATCATTCATCATTCCTGATTCATCATTCTTGATTCCTGATTCATCATTCCTGATTCCTGATTCATCATTCCTGATTCCTGATTCATCATTCATCATTCATCATTCCTGATTCCTGATTCATCAATCCTCATTCCTGATTCATCATTCCTCTTTCCTGACTCATCATTCCTGATTCATGATTCCTGATTCCTGATTCCTGATTCATCATTGCTGATTCCTGATTCATCATTGCTGATTCCTGATTGATCATTCCTGATTCCTGATTCATCATTCATCATTCGTGATTCATCATTCCTGATTGCTGATTCATCATTCCTGATTCATCATTCCTGATTCCTGATTCATCATTCATCATTCCTGATTCATCATTCGTCATTCCTGATTCATCATTCCTGATTCCTGATTCATTATTCCTGATTCATTATTCCTGATTCCTGATTCATCATTCCTGATTCCTGATTGATCATTCATCATTCCTGATTGATCATTCCTTATTCCCGATTCATCATTCCTGATTCCTGATTCATCATTCCTGATTCCTGATTCATCATTCCTGATTCCTGATTCATCATTCCTGATTCCTGATTCATCATTACTCATTCCTGATTCATCATTCCTGATTCCTGATTCATCATTCCTGATTCCTGATTGATCATTCCTGATTCCTGATTCATCATTCCTGATTCCTGATTCATCATTCCTGATTCCTGATTCCTGATTCATCATTCCTGATTCATCATTCCTGATTCATCATTCCTCATTCCTGATTCATCATTCTTCATTCCTGATTAATCATTCCTCATTCCTGATTCATCATTCCTGATTCATGATTCACCATTCCTGATTCCTGATACATCATTCATCATTCCTGATTCATCATTCCTGATTCCTGATTCATCAATCCTGATTCATCATTCCTGATTCCTGATTCATCATTCCTGATTCCTGCTTCATCATTCCTCATTCCTGATTCATCATTCCTCATTCCTGATTCATCAATCCTCATTCCTGATTCATCATTCCTGATTCCTGATTCCTGATTCATCATTCCTGATTCCTGATTCATCATTCATCATTCCTGATTCATCATTCATCATTCCTGATTCATCATTCGTCATTCCTGATTCATCATTCCTGAATCCTGATTCATTATTCCTGATTCATCATTCCTGATTCCTGATTCATCATTCCTGATTCCTGATTCATCATTCATCATTCCTGTTTGATCATTCCTTATTCCTGATTGATCTTTCCTGATTCCTGATTCATCATTCATCATTCCTGATTCATCATTCTTGATTCCTGATTCATCATTCCTGATTCCTGATTCATCATTCCTGATTCCTGATTCATCATTCATCATTCCTGATTCCTGATTCATCATTGCTGATTCCTGATTAATCACTCCTGATTCCTGATTCCTGATTCATCATTCCTGATTCATCATTCCTGATTCATCATTCCTGATTCATCATTCATCATTCCTGATTCATCATTCCTGATTCCTGATTCATCATTCCTGATTCCTGATTCATTATTCCTGATTCATCATTCCTGATTCCTGATTGATCATTCCTGATTCCTGATTGATCATTCATCATTCCTGATTCATCATTCTTGATTCCTGATTCATCATTCCTGATTCCTGATTAATCACTCCTGATTCCTGATTCCTGATTCCTGATTCCTGATTCATCATTCCTGATTCATCATTCCTGATTCATCATTCATCATTCCTGATTCATCATTCCTGATTCCTGATTCATCATTCCTGATTCCTGATTCATTATTCCTGATTCATCATTCCTGATTCCTGATTCATCATTCCTGATTCCTGATTCATCATTCATCATTCCTGATTCATCATTCTTGATTCCTGATTCATCATTCCTGATTCCTGATTCATCATTTCTGATTCCTGATTCATCATTCCTGATTCCTGATTCATCATTGCTGATTCCTGATTGATCATTCATCATTCCTGAATGATCATTCCTTATTCCCGATTCATCATTCCTGATTCCTGATTCATCATTCCTGATTCCTGATTCATCATTCCTGATTCATCATTCCTGATTCATCATTCCTCATTCCTGATTCATCATTCTTCATTCCTGATTAATCATTCCTCATTCCTGATTCATCATTCCTCATTCCTGATTCATCATTTCTCATTCCTGATTCCTGATTCATCATTCATCATTCCTGATTCCTGATTCATCATTGCTGATTCCTGATTCATCATTGCTGATTCCTGATTGATCATTCCTGATTCCTGATTCATCATTCATCATTCGTGATTCATCATTCCTGATTCCTGATTCATCATTCCTGATTCATCATTCCTGATTCCTGATTCATCATTCATCATTCCTGATTCATCATTCGTCATTCCTGATTCATCATTCCTGATTCCTGATTCATTATTCCTGATTCATTATTCCTGATTCCTGATTCATCATTCCTGATTCCTGATTGATCATTCATCATTCCTGATTGATCATTCCTTATTCCTGATTGATCATTCCTGATTCCTGATTCATCATTCATCATTCCTGATTCATCATTCTTGATTCCTGATTCATCATTCCTGATTCCTGATTCATCATTCCTGATTCCTGATTCATCATTCATCATTCATCATTCCTGATTCCTGATTCATCAATCCTCATTCCTGATTCATCATTCCTCTTTCCTGACTCATCATTCCTGATTCATGATTCCTGATTCCTGTTTCCTGATTCATCATTGCTGATTCCTGATTCATCATTGCTGATTCCTGATTGATCATTCCTGATTCCTGATTCATCATTCATCATTCGTGATTCATCATTCCTGATTGCTGATTCATCATTCCTGATTCATCATTCCTGATTCCTGATTCATCATTCATCATTCCTGATTCATCATTCGTCATTCCTGATTCATCATTCCTGATTCCTGATTCATTATTCCTGATTCATTATTCCTGATTCCTGATTCATCATTCCTGATTCCTGATTGATCATTCATCATTCCTGATTGATCATTCCTTATTCCTGATTGATCATTCCTGATTCCTGATTCATCATTCATCATTCCTGATTCATCATTCTTGATTCCTGATTCATCATTCCTGATTCCTGATTCATCATTCCTGATTCCTGATTCATCATTCATCATTCATCATTCCTGATTCCTGATTCATCAATCCTCATTCCTGATTCATCATTCCTGATTCCTGATTGAACGTTCCTCATTCCTGATTGATCATTCCTCATTCCTGATTCATCATTCCTGATTCCTGATTCATCATTCCTGATTCCTGATTAATCACTCCTGATTCCTGATTCCTGATTCATCATTCCTGATTCATCATTCCTGATTCATCATTCCTGATTCATCATTCCTGATTCCTGATTCATCATTCCTGATTCCTGATTCATCATTCCTCATTCCGGATTCATCATTTCTCATTCCTGATTCATCATTCCTGATTCCTGATTCATCATTCCTGATTCCTGATTGATCATTCCTCATTCCTGATTGATCATTCCTGATTCCTGATTCCTGATTCCTGATTCCTGATTCCTGATTCATC